>VUJU01002460.1:0-33238 GCA_009835225.1 Aphis craccivora
TTAAACATGGTTTTAAATATTCTCTGGATATTTTTATGGTATTCATACACTACCTGTGCCATGCAAGTTATCTTATAAACCATTGATGATAATTAACTTATTATGGTTTATATGGTATGTATATTATAAAATCAAAAAATGATAATAATTTACTATGAATAAGTTTAATCTTCTTTCTCTCGGCAATGTAACACGGGTGATCGCGGGGAAGATTTCTAGTGTCCATTCGATTGAGCAAGTTTGAATTGTTCAACAGATCATTGTAAAAATCATCAGTCTTAATATAGTATACCAGTGAATCTAAAATAATAAAATGAATTAACAAAAGTACTACTAATTATAATAATAATAATTTACCTGTATCTGTGTATATGAGCTCAATTTTATCATCATTATAATTTTTCCGCATTACGTTATAGTGATAGTCATACATTAAAGACTTGGAAATTCCCAACACTGCAAAACCCGATAAAAAATTAAAAATATTAAAAATATGACAATAAAAAATTTAAATTTTTATATTTACCAATATAAATAGGTTTAGAAAAATCAATGATTTCATTTTCTAATGTAACTGCATTTAGAGTTTCATTATAATATGTCGTGGGCTCAGAAGCAAAAGGTGCTATTTCAAAATATCAAATTGTTCAGGAGAGCCATTTTAAACTATTTTAAACTTAAAACTGCATTATCTTTTTTCACAATAAATGATTTTTACTGATTAGTACATCTAAAAATTCACAAAGTTGTTCTGAGTTAACACTAGCAATTTATTTTTCTTAAAATCAAAACGTAACGAAAGAAAAACAAAAATGTAAAAAATTTCTGCTAAGAACCAAAAAGTTCTTCAGATAGAACCTTTTGGTTGTTAATATTTTTTTTTCACTTAGTTAGAACTTTTTGGTTTAGAATTAAATGTATGTTTTCACTATGATGTTACCAACCTCAAAATAATAAATAAGAACATGGCATTGGTTTTTCACTTGAGTAGAATAGACACCTAACCTAACTTATAAAGATGACAGTATATTAATAGTATAATAATCAAAAATATTTGTTAATTTTAGATATTGCTTTTATTTAAAAAAATTTAATACTTATACAAAATAAAATGTTGGTGTACACATTACACAATTTTAACATCTTTTATTTAAAAAAAATATGAGATATAAAATTAAAAGCTTTATAAAGCACATGATTTTTTCAAAAAATTGAAACTTATACTTTGCAAAAACAGCCTCGTAAAATTCTTTATCGCTAACAGGCATAAACTTATATAATGATTGTACATCACTAATTTTAGCTAATCCTAACTTATTATTTTTTAATGCTCTTACAATTGGTGGATTTTTAATACTTTTCAAAGTAATTTTATTTTAATTATCCATGGGAAATATGTTAACAGATTTTTAATCAGAAAATCCATTAGATAAAGTTTTAAATTGTACAATAAATGGATTACTTTTTCAAACAATAGCTCAACAACCTTTAAAAAATGGGTAAGTGGGTAGCGCTCTGCTGTACATTAGATGCCGTATGGATAATTATTATATATTATAGGAGTGTTAAATTTGAATCCAATAATAGGTATCATTGTATACGAAAAACGATTCTGAACGGAGATGATTTGTCAGCCTAGAATACAATTTCCAGTGATTAGTGAAAAAGGTGGTTTATGTTTTAATGGCCTGAATACACCAAAATTTAAGTTAAACTTATGAAAAATCTTGTATTAAATTTTCAACTCTTAGCTACTTATACAAAAATTTTTATTAATGCCTAAAAAACAATTTGCAAATATTCATGATTTTGACGAATTTTTGTCAATATTTGAACTTTTTTTTAAACATTTTTAGAGAACAATACATTTTTTGAAATTGTATGAAAATTTTTAAAGTCATTTTGGTTATTAATTTGTAGAAAATTAAAAGGATTTTTTTTTTATTGACATTCAACAATAATTTCACTAAACATAATGGAGACCATACATCAATGCTTTTAATGGAATTTTCAATTTGTGAGTGTATGTTGTCTACAACTTGTATACACGCATGACCAGAAACAGAGTATTTCATCTTTAGAGTATGTATTGTAGGATTTCTTAATATCCAACCAATAATAGCTATAGATAAAATTGAGTTTCTGTTTTGAGGAACACAACTATCTGATCATGTAATAATATGTTGAATCGTAGGGTTTCCTGATATTACCTTATTCAGTATTGATTGAATTGCACTAGCAATATCATTATTGATATTTATATTATGAAATGTATGCACAATATATTTATGGTTATATTTATAAATTTAAATTTACCAAAACAAACTTTGTTTAGTTTTAGGAAGTAATAACTAATAATCATTGATTTTAAGATGTTTAATACGTATTGATAGTCATGAATTAGGTCCCGGAAATTCATGAATTTGCATATTTTTACTGAGTGCATCAAAAAGTTACTGGATGAGATAACTTTGAGATAGATTTTAATCACAATCTAACAAGTTCAAAAATTAAATTTTAGTGTGCATGTTTTCGCATATTTTGTAGTTTTTAAAAAGATATGCATATATTAAAATAAAATTGCATATTGGTGTGTTAGTTTTAGATCCAAAGTGATGCGAGGAATGTATTGGTTTTACAATGATGTTTATAAATTTAAATAAGTCCTTATAAAATCATTACAGTTATCAAACAAAAATCTGATTAAAATATTAAGCGTTGCAGTTGCTTGATCGGGCTATTATGTCTTTTATATCAATATTGAATACATATCAAATAAATGCTTTTTCATTATTAAAAATAATAATTTCAACTTACCACTATATTTGAATAAAATAAACAAGTTTCATAGTTAAAAAAATAAAATATATACCTTGTGATATAGAATGATTGGCTTACCTTTATTTGTAATTGATTAAAAATAATAGGTACATCAAGTTGAAACAAAAATTTTTTTTAAACTTTTGGTTTTAAATGGTATTATACAATAATGATTCACAATGCATGGTTTAAAATAAATAATCTAACTTTATGCTATCTGTTACGTTGTTACATTTCTTGATTAAATAATATTATTAATACAAAATATTTTTTTAATAGGCTTACCAAACAAAATGTGTCTATGTATAAAATACATAATAATGATTTATGAATATAAATGACTTTTTTAACCAATATATATTATTTAAAAAATATAATTTGTTTAGTGGTTTAATATTATGTGTGTTTAGTTATTTATCAATATTTAATTGTAGATTAATGTATGTGAATTTGAGATCAATAAACAAAAATAAAATAAATAAAACAAAAAATCCGGAAAGAAAAAATATGGAATTGGTAAAAGTGAACCATCGGTTCAAGGAAAAAGAAAATAATGATAGGTTTTAACTACTCATAAATTTTAAATAGTCTATTGCAATTACATTATTCAACTTATATATTTTCAGAATTTTAATTTATTATTGTATAATCAAATAAAAATAATATCCAAATGAAAAATTATTCAATAATAATTTAAACAATTATTAACAAATATGTATAGGCTTATCAAATTTTGTTCACAATTTTTATGGAGTAAATACATTTGGAAAAAAAATGTAATTATCACCTTCAACTCTTTAATTTAAATGTAGAATAACAAATTACAATAGTATAATGAGACATGTAAACAATGTATTTTCCACGAACATACGCAATGAATACGTTAATAAAATGAAAAAAAATTATTTAGCTCTTTTTCAGAATAATACTTACCCTATTTCTCGACAAGATAATTATTTAACTAATATGAAACAACGATAATAATAATCCTGAATCATTTAATTGTAAAATGCAAAATGTGTAGATACAATTTAAATAGCTTTAAATATATATGAATTATATGTCATCATTATGAAATTTCAATCATAATTTTTGCATACTTCAATACAAAAACCTCTAAATATTTAATAATTTCAATAAAAACATGAACAATTTTTATAACAACTGGTTTCATTAAAACTAGTAGGTATATACATTCTTTTAGACGCTACTGTCATTATTTTTTAAATTTTTAAAATGTAAAATGTGTAAATACAATTTAAATATATATATTAATTGTATGTCATCATTATAAAATTCAATTTAAAAGAACAATTTCAGGAATATTTAATTATGTATACACAAAAATAAAAACAATGTTTATAAGAATGATCATTTTTATTATAAAAAAGATAAATTATTTATATGCCATTAGCATTATGTTATTAGACAAAGTTATGTTCATTAAACAGTCTACGAATCCATTCAACATGGTACTTCATGTCTGTAAAAACTGCGATTGAATTATTTGAGTATTTTTCTTTGAGACTCAATACACCGGTTAAATAATAAAACTCGGAGTGTAAGAAGGTTAAGCCTGCACCGCTATCTCCCTCGCCCATTTCTCGTCCTAAAACTAAATATATTTTATACTTAAGTTATTAATTAAGCATTCGAATATAAATTAGTAGATAGTTAATAAAATTACCTTTTACATTAATAAAAAAAGATTATGTACAATTACCAAGTATTAAGAATTGTTAACACTAATATTTATTAAAATATAAAAGAGATGTCTTGAAACATTGTTCACTATAAAATTCAGTGAAGTTATGCGTTATGCACACAATACATTTTTGTCACACGACTAAACAATGCAAATTGTGAAGACTAAATTAATGTCTAATTATTGGTTTCACTCACATTAATATGTTCTGAATTATATAATATTTATTTAATCAATCTTTAAATCATTACTTGGGGTAGAATGCAAAAATCAGAAAAAAACATAAAAAATCCTGATTGTTATCTGTGTGATATTATAATATTATAATATCATAAATTAAATGTGAAATATGATTATACAGATTAGATAAATTTTAAATTAAACTTCATAAGTATTTATATTATAATATTATCAGCTAACCTATAATGTGGGTTTGAAATTGAAAGAACAGAACGAATTATATTATCTATTGAAATTAATTGATAGATAATCAAATATTTTATTACCAATAAGAAAGAACTTGTGTAAAAAATTATAAAACTAAAATTAATATTATTAGTGGATTTTTTAATAATTCAATCACTTGCTCGAACCACACTATAGACAATCCATATATAATATTTAATTATCAGCTCTAAACTGTTTAAAGTCCAGATATAATAAATAAATAAATAGTAATGGATAAATTCAAGTTACCTATTGAAATCATATTAAAATACATATATTTTCTCAACAAATATAAAATTATTATTATAGGTATTTTAAGAGATAATTTATAAGCTTTAGATGTTAATTTTGAAAAGTATTCTAATATCTTAAAGCAATATCACCAAACATGTAGTACTGTAGTAGTAATAGTAGTAGGTAATTATTCTATATAAAATATATATATACTAGCTGAAATGGTGCACATCGTAAACCGTTAAAAATTATAATAGGCAAGACTGTTTTAAATTCGTTGGATTTTTGTCTGTCTGTTTATTCTTTATTTATTCCTAAACAATATTGGACCAATCGCGACGAAATTTTACATGGTTGTTTCCATGGCAACAAACAATGGACAGACAGAAAGGTTATTATTATTGAAACTAATAGCAACCATCTATAAACGAAAATTTTCATCTCTAATCTCAAAATGTCTGTTTGAATACTTTCCAGGGTTGGGCCAATCACTTTTAACTTATACTATCTTCTGATCATATATCTAATATATATCTGTACCAAATTTCGTCGCAATCGGTCCAGTCGTTTAGGTATGCATAAAGGACATGAGAACACACAGATAAAAATTCAATGAACTTAACACACAATTTGAGACATATTAAAAGACGTAGGATTTTAACGGGCTATGAAGTGCACAGGTTCAGCTTGTTTATTATACTATGTGTAGAGATATCATAAATTATTTGTAAAATATGATTATACAGATTAGATAAATTTTAAATTAAACTTCATATTTAAAATATTTATTTTATAATATCTACCTTAAACATTAAGTATTTAATATCAGCTAACCTATAAGGTGAGTTTGAAGTTGAAAAACAGAACGAATTATATTATCTATTGATGTTAATTGATAGGTAATTTAATATTTTATTACCCATAGGAAAACCAGCACAAAACTTATCAGCAGTCACAAACCAATAAAATTTTCCATTTTTATATATGTCTATACAAGATTTACGATCAATGTACGGTAAATAAGTTTCTAATAAAACAGGACTTGATGTACCCTTTTCCGTACTTCCCCAGCCAACAATCTGTAAAAATTTAAAATAAATTTAGAATATTGTAAAATTATTATAGAGGTATAAATTATCTCTGTTTATATTTTATATTAATAGTATATGTGATCTTGCTATCAATGGGCAAGTCGTAATGTATGCAGATTATACTTGTTTACTTTTTTTTGGTGATACTTGGGATGACGTGCGAACCAAATCTACACTCGTTTTAAACAAGTATTAGATAACTTGAATCAAAGATAACTTACAATTAATTATAATAAAACAAATTTTATTAATTTCTCTATTCTTAAAGATGAAAATAACTTTGATGATTTAAAAATACATAATTTAGGGAATATGAATTTATGGGAGATTGTATTTTGCGCCAAATTTTAACTTGTAATTTGTGCCACGAATAGGTACATTAAGGTTCGTGTGTAATTTGCGCTAAAATATAAAAATATAACATGTAATTTTCACCACACTTATAAAATTTACAGAAAAGGCTTAGTTTTGTCATTAAGCTATAAGTATACAAAAAAGTAAGTAAGCTAGGTATTATAAGCAGCTAAAAACGCCCTACGGCCACTAAAAATACAACAGAGATTAATAATAATTGGGATCTGTCTTAGTAAAATAAGCCTAGAAGGATCAAAAATAGAAAATTTAAAACTATTCAATGTTTTACCACTATAGAAAAACTGTACAAAAAAAAATAGCAATATTATTCATAATCAAAAATTATAATCTATGACCGGAGTATTGTATCTATAGTTTCAAGCTACCTGCAACCTTAACTGTTTTCTCTTGTATGTGTTTTATCGACAGCAACGTGTAGATATATAATAATTAATAACAACGAAGCCGGCCGTAGAGCGAGAGGGACAAGAGTATAGAGAAAACGGTTAACAGTAAGAACTAAGAGAGATAGCGACTAACGCTTTTATTTTCGTTACACACGGTTTTTCTGGGCTAAATCTCACATCGCACCATAAGAAACTACGTTTCAATAATTTTGCACAATAATATAGAATACAAAATTTACCTTTCCTTCATCTCCATTCAATACATTGTATGTACTATTCCAATCGACACATACAGGTGCAACAACACTACTAAAAGAAAGTCTATTTGATAACACAATAACAGCTATATCATTAGCGTGAAGATCTCTAGCCCCATTATAATCTTCATGTAAGTAAACAGTTGCTACCTATAAAATTATTTTAATATTAAATAACAACTCTAAGTTCTTATATATTATAGTATTAAATAAATAACTTACATTAATTATTTGAGTAAAGTCATTGTCAACTATTGTGAAATTTATATCATATTTACCAATGGCAACTTTATATGAATCATTGTTTATTAATATATTATTTGATAAGTTCCCTTTGTACCAAAAACAATGAGCCGCTAAAAATGTTATATATATACCTATTATAATGATACCTTTTCAAATACATTGTCATGAATTTACCTGAAATTACTAAATTTGGAGCAATTATTGATCCTCCACATATTAATTCATAATTAATATTATCTTTATTTAATCGATATATTCCAACATTCCAAGGTGCTGTTCCAACAAGCGCTTTCTTACCATTGGCAATCAATAAATGGCTATTACTATATACTCTACCACAATCTAAAAAATTATTTGAATGTTTTATAAATTATAATGATTTATAAGTGGGGCATTTAAAGGCATTAGCAAGTTTATTCTAAACAGTCCAAAAATAGCTAGGTAGATTGAATTATTATAGTCAATATATGTGAGATATAAAGTTTCATTTTGCATATTTTATCAGTTTTGATATGTACTGCTTTTTTTATATTTTACGTTTTTTTTTTATTCCAAATATACAGTTTATAAATATATATTAGGTAATACTTTGCTGATTTAATATAAAATATTGTATTTATAGTTATACATATAAATAGCCCATGTAATTTGACGAAGTCATTTTCTTCTCTTATCTGAGACATATCGAGAGAAGTGGGAAACTGTTATTAAGTACCTAGATTTTTGTGAATCATACGTTAGTCAACACGACTAATTTACCAACACGGTCGTGATCCGAGTGTACGTAATTTTCATTTGATTTAATTTAATTATATTCCAAATTCCGAAAATACTACAAAAAATGAATCTTATGAGTACCATATAATTTTATGTAACCTAACAAAAGATAATAAGACATTTTTTAATCAGTTTTTTTTTTTTATAATTTTTCATTTTATAGCATCTTTTTATTTTTTAGGAATCTAAAAAATAAGAGCATAAATGCATATTTTATAGTACATATTTCTGAGGTTTTTAGAGCATATAAATCCAGACCCTATTTATAAGTTAATTGAACATCTTTATGAAAGAACATATGTTAAAGATTTAAAAATGGAGGTACGTCACATACACTAGCTAACGATTATTGGTTCTCTTAAATTTTAAAATGTATAAAAGACATTAGTATTTTGATACAGCTGAAGGTATATGTATATATATATATATATTTAAATAAGATACGTTTGATTCGTGATAAATATACAATTACATGGAGTGCAACCATAGAGTTGATTATTCCATGTTCCATTAGATTGACAAAGTAAATCAGTTGCAATCTCTTCTTGCAAATTTGGTAAAATATGTGTTGGTTTACATGATTGTATAGCCTTTGTTTTGGGAATCGATGGATTTGAACAATTAGTGAACTTGCCATTTACACTACATTCAATATCTAAACTATCAGATAATAAAGGTGGACACATTTCTATAAAAATACAAATTATAATAAAGCATAACCAAACATTGGAAATATTTAAATAATCATAGTTATAGTACACAAACTACATTAAATAACTTACTAAAACACAATTTCTTCGAACTTGTTAGCCATTTTCCATTTTTCTGACAGAATTTAAAAGCATTATGGTAAGCCTTATAATATCCAATATCACAGTTTTCAATAATAGTACGATTCTGATCAATAATTGATCCAATGGCTATAGTTTCATTTGAACCTTCGTAAGAATGTATAACTCCTTCAACAGTTGGTAAAATGCAAAATGTAAAATCCTATAAAACTCTTAATCGTTAAAACATTTAATAAAATTAATTAATTTCTCAAAAAAATATATTCATTTTTTAGCAGAGTATCAATTAACACAATAATAGTAATATTATTATTGATATTTTTATAGAATCAGATATACTCACATTGCTTCTATATTTATTATAAACCTTACGAATCCACTTAACGTGATGATAAATATCAGTAAAAACTATTATTGAACTATTTGCGTTTGGATTTTTGACACTTGTTACTCCAGTTAAATAAAAATAATTAGAGTGTACAAATGTTATTCCTGCACCACTAAAATCCACAGTGGGTTTTTGTTCTGAAATAAAAGTTATTTTTTGATATTATCTCCCAAAATCCTAAAATCATTATACGAGTATTACAAACGAATAATTAAAAAATTGTCATATTATAATTTTTTAAGAAGTTATATTTTAACATCAAAAATGTGATCTGTCCGTTCTCAAATAGACTTGACGAAAAATTCAGATCTGTTTTCAGAATTCTTATCGCTTTACTGTATCAATCGGTATTTTGGATAAAAAAAACGTTAGAGTTCTAAACGAAATTTTAGGCAACACAACAACGTACCAGATCATAGGTACGGTAATGAATCAAATCTTAGTTGTCAAATATTATTCAATTGAATTCTTAAATTCATTTGATTTGCCAGGCATGCCACTGCACATTGTAACATACAAATTTGGCGTGCCTATCATTCTTCTATGAAATATCAATCCACTACGACTCTTCAACGGTACCAGGCTTCAGTGTAAAAGTTGATGAACAACATTATCAAAGCAACAATTTTAAAAGCGAATATGTACCTACCGTGGTCACGCATTCCAATAAATCCAACAGATATGCTTTTCAAATTCAAACCTTGCAGTTTTCGTTGCGACTTGCCTTTGCAATGACCACCAACAAAGCACAAGTGTAATCGTTAAAAGTGTGTATATGTGTGTGTGTGTGTGTGTGTGTGGGTGTGTGTGTGTGTGTGTGTGTGTGAGACAATAGTTAAATTTATAGTTATTATTCCTATCATTGAATTCATATTGACCATAGATATTACTTTTTCTAGCCTGGTTACCCTCAAAATAACAACATTCACTTAAAACTTCAGTATATAAGAGTGATAGCCGATAAGCTATATATATACAGTACGCGATTTAGAATAACTGACATTTTCAAGTTTGTAGACTTTAATGTGAAATTGATAATTAAATAGGTAGTTCATAAAATATTACCTAATGTAGAACCGGCACAAAACTTATCTGGAGTGACAAATGTGTTAAATCCGTCTGTATCAAAATGTTGACAAGACTTTTTGTCTATGTATGGTAAAAATGCTTCTATTAAAACATTACTACGTGTATTTTCCTCAGTGCCTCCCCAACCAACAACCTGTTTAATTAGAAAAAAGTTTTATTAATTAAATCATAGGCGTGTCCAGACCTTTGAAGCAAAGGGTCATAGGCGCAATTTCAGTTAGGTTAGGTTATTTGGGGGGCTAAATAATTGGCATGTATGTACTGTGTATATATATATATATTCCAGAGAGAGATATTTTTTTGGGGGGCTACGATTGATTCTGGGTTGCATAGCGCCCCCAAAAAAATTGAGCTTATACAGAGGGTGCAACCTGGCTAAATCCTCTTAGACGCTTAGCCTCCCCTTTTTGAACTATTTTTGTTATTTTCAAATTCGTCATTACTATAATTAATATAAAAAAAAAAATGTTGTTCCTATTTCAGGTTGCATATAAATATGTATATAATGGATGTTAGTAAGTAAATAATTAAAATAATAATAAATATGTGTCAGTTACAAAATATAAATATAATTAAAGTTCTAGTCGCCGTTGTGTATTGTTAAGATGTTTGAACTCTTCAATTATGTCTTATGGATTTAATTCAGATGCTAATTTCTGTTCGAAAAATACTAACATCATTGATTCCAATCGATCTTGAGTCATACAACTTCTCAGCTTTGTTTTTACCAAACTTAATTTTGGAAAAGATCTCTCACGAGAGTAACTTGTGACTGGAATTGTGGCATTGTTACAAAAAGAGTTAATATCATGTAAATATTTTGAAAACTATTACATAAACTATTAGTTGACAGATTATTTAACCACTGATCAATATTTTTGATAGTTTTACCAATTTCAAATTCTGGTAATGATTTTAACAACCTGAGTTCTGCTTCAAGTTTACTATCATTTAAGTTAAACCTATTGAAAAATAAAGTTAAGTCATGTTCAGGTTATACTGTAATAAAATGTAATAATAAATTATTAAATTAATTGTAATGTAGGCACAATATTATTATATTATTTTATAGGACAGGTGTTAGATGATTGGGTGTAATAAAATTAAATAAATCCTAACTGGCTAAATGTTTTGATATTGAAAATTAATTGAATATGAATTTACGTATAATTTTACAACAATCAGTTGTATGATTATGTGACTACTCTTATTTATATCGAAATGTCAATAATTAAATTTTACTTTAAACCAACCTTTCCTTTATCTCCGTCCAATACATTGTATTTAGCATTCCAATCGACACAAACAGGCACAACACCACTACTAAAAGAAACTCTGTTCGATAACACAATTACTGCTATATCATGATCATGGAGATCACTTACTCCATCATAATATTCATTTAAATAAATAATTTCCACCTATAAAATTATTTTAATTAATACTTTAATACTTGATGATAACTATATGTTATTGGTTTCAGATTAATAACTAACATTCATTATTTGGGTAAAGTTATTGTCATCAATTGTAAAATTTCTGTCATATTTACTAACAGCAACTTTATATGAATCATCGTTTATTGATATGGTATTTGATAAGATCCCTCTGTACCAAAAACAATGAGCCGCTAAAAATGTTATATATATACTTATTATAATAATACCTTTTCAAATACATTGTCATGAATTTACCTGAAATTACTAAATTTGGAGCAATTATTGATCCTCCACATATTAAATCATAACTAATATGATCTTTATTTAATCTATATATTCCAACATTCCAAGGGGCTGTTCCAAATAGTGCTATTTTAGGATTGATGGTCGTTAATGGATGGCTAGTAGTAAATTTACTACCGCAAACTAAAAAAAAATTGAATATTTAATAAATGATTATAATTTATAAATTAATAAAATATTTTATTGATAAAATATATGATTATTATTTAAAAATATAACATAGCTATGACTTAACAGTGCTTTATCTAAAGATTTTTTGAGCTGATAAATTTTAACATTTATGAAATAAGAAATATTATTTAGATACTAGCTCAGTTGTAGCATTATATATATATTTAAATTAGAGACGTATGATTCTAAATAAATATACAATTACATGGAGTGCATTCATATAGTTGATTATTCCATGTTCCATTAGATTGACAAAGTAAATCAGTTGCAATCTCGTCTTGCCCATTTGGTAACATATGTGTTGGTTTACATGATTGTATAGCCTTTGTTTCGGGAATCGATGGATTTGAACAATTAGCAAACTTGCCATTTACACTACATTCAATATCTAAACTATCAGATAATAAAGGTGGACACATTTCTATAAAAATACAAATTATAATAAAGCATAACCAAACATTGGAAATATTTAAATAATCATAGTTATAGTACACAAACTACATTAAATAACTTACTAAAACACAATTTCTTCGAACTTGTTAGCCATTTTCCATTTTTCTGACAGAATTTAAAAGCATTATGGTAAGCCTTATAATATCCAATATCACAGTTTTCAATAATGGTACGATTCTGATTAATAATTGATCCAATGGCTATAGTCTCATTAGAACCTTCGTAAGAATGTATAACTCCTTCAACGGTTGGTAAAATGCAAAATGTTAAATCCTATAAAACTCTTAATCGTTCAAACATTTAATAAAATTAATTAATTTCTTAAAAACATATATTAGTTTTTTAGTAGAGTGTATCAATTATCATAATAATAGTTGTATTATTATTGATATTTCAATAGAAGCAGATTTACTCACATTGCTGCTATATTTATCATAAATTTTACGTATCCACTTAACGTAACGATAAATATTTGTAAAAATTGTGGGTAAATCTTTTAAGAGTGATCCATTTGTATTTAAATCCATGACACTTGTTACTCCAGTTAAATAATAATGATTAGAGCGATTAAAGGTTAATCCGGCACCACTAAAATTCACAGAAAGTCCTACATCAGAAATAAAAGTTAATTATTAAATAAGTTACATATTAAATAAATGACTGCAGATTGTTTATTTTTCAAATCGTAACAATATAGCTGATAAACAGTATTAATTGTAGTTTACATACAAGTTCTAGCACCGTTGTATAATATTTACAAATGACTCTTATAAATCTATAATAATTATAATTATAATTTAATCTTTACCAAAATAAATTAATGTCTGACATTGCCTAAAATAAAAGATGGCTATTTGTAGTCACTTTGAAAAAAAATTATTTAAAAGACACCCTAAAAACCATAAAGTTTAAATAGGAATATCTTCCTCCATCAAATAAAAAAATAAAAAAATCTGGCTTTATCATGATGATATTTGGAACAAAACTAAAAAAAAATTGAAAAAAAGTTACAAGTGTCGTCACAAAACTGGAACATATAAAATCCTGTTATTTTACATTATATAGAGGATTTAGATGCGGGCTTGGGTTTGGTGAATGAAATGTATGAATGTATCTACTTCTCAACGACAACTGAAATTTTCAAAGTTTCTGAAATTTTTTTTTTTTAAGTGTCGATAAAATTTTTTTGGCCCAATCAAAATACTTGAAAATTTAATACAAAGTACCTCATAAGTTCTTCTTATAGTGATTAAAAAATTCTAAGAAGATATAGGCACAATTTTTTTTATTAGCATTTGAAGTTCAAATATTGACAAATATTCTTCAAAATCATGAATATTTGCCAATTATTTTGTGAGTATAATTCATAAAAATGTTTATATAATAAGTAGCCAAGAATTGAAAATTCAATACGAGATTTCCCATAAGTTTAGATTATAATAATTATAAATGAACTTAAAGTCTGGTGTATTCAGGGCATTAAAACATAAATCACCTTTTTCACCATCCACTGAAAATTATATCCTAGGCTGACAAATCATATTCGTTCAGAATCGTTTTTCGTATACAATGATAATTATTAATTATCATTGGATTCAAATTTAACCCTCCTATAATATATAATAATGATCCACACGGCACCTAATGTACAGCAGAGCGGTACCCACTTACCCACTTTTTAAGTTTGTAGTCTTCAATGTAAAGATTAAAACAAACTTAAATTAAGTTTATTAAAAATTATAATTCATGGAAGCTATTGAAAATTAAATAGTTTATTATTTAATATAGAATTGGAACAAAACTTATCAGGAGTAACAAATATTTTAAATCCGTCCACATACAAATTATGAAAAGAATTTCGGTCGATGTATTTTAAAGATACACTATTAAAACATTACTACATATGTTTGCTACAGTGCTTTCCCAACCAAAAACCTATTGTTGCACATACCTATCATTGCATTCAAATATAACTGACCATTTTTGTGACCTACAGAGGTCCACTCGATACTTACTATATGTATAGCAGAAGAGCAAATTTTAAAGTGAATTTATAAAAAATAAATTATAGATTTCATGGTAACTAAAGATAATTAATTATTTTATAACCCATTACCATCACTGTAGGAACAAAACTTATTATCAGTGATAAAATTTTTTTCTGGTATGTTTTCAAATGATCCGTATTTGAAGACTTGACATACTTTATAGTTAATATATGCATCAAATCCTATTAATAAAACGGGACTAATATTTTCTTCCTTATTTCCCCAACCAGCAATCTGTTAAAGTATAAAACAGTTTTACTAATTACATTAATTGTAATATAGGTATAATATTATTAACTTTTTTGGTAAGTGCTTTTACTCAGTGAAATTTGTTTAGTAAAGTTTAACTGGTCAAAGTTTTTTGCAGTTAATAAAAAAAGAATTTTTTGAAAAGGTATTAAAATAAGTTAAAATTATTTTATAGCAATATAGTCTATGATATAAAAAAATTTAATATCTAATGGAAATTAATGGAATATGAATTATTTTATAACAATCAATTATGGTGAATGATTTTGTAACTTTTCTTATTTGTATTCAATCTCAATAATTAAATAATACATTAAACTAACCATTCCTTCATGTGTAGTCGATATATTCTGTTTATGATTCCAGTCGATACAAACGGGTAGAACAGTATTACTATAAAAAAGTCTATTTGATAACACAATAACAGCTATATCGTGATCATGGAGATCACTAGCCCCAGAGTAATCTTCATGTAAGTAAACAGTTGAAATCTATAAGATTATTTTAATACAAATAAATACTGCATTACTACTATAAGTTCTTACAGTTTTAAATTAATGACTTACATTCATTATTTGGGTAAATTCGTTGTCAACTATTGTGAAATTCCTGTAATATTTACTAACAACAATTTTATATGAATCATCGTTTATTGATATTATATTAGATAATAATTCTCTTTCCCAAAAACAATGAGCAGCTAAAAATGTAATATATATAATATTCATACATTATTAAATATCTTGTAAAATATTTATTACCTACCTGAAATAACTAAATTAGGTGCAATTATTGATCCTCCACATATCAAGTCATAATTAACATGATCTTTATTTAAACGATATATTCCAACATTCCATGGTGCTGCTCCAATAAATCTTGTTTCAGCATCGATGGTTTCATCATCCAATTGTATAATTAATGCTCTACCACAATCTGCAATAGTTTTTGAATATTATATAAATGATAAAAATATTAAGTTAATTTAACATCTTTAAGATAAAACATAATATGTTAAAGGTTTAAAAATACACATCAAATGACTTAACTAATCAAAAGTACCTAATCTAACGATTATTTGTTCTTTTAAATTTTAGTCATAATTTATATCGTCTTTGCTTAATTGATATAATTCAACATTCCAAAGTGCAGTTCAAATAAGCGCTTTCTTACCATTGGCCATCATTAAATGGGTATTAACTATTAGTATATTGGTATATTTTACCACAGTCCACAATCACTTTATTTTTATCGATTTTTTGCATATTTATTTTTATAGAGTATAATGTTAAAAAATAAGAATATAAATGCATATTTTATAAATTATAATACATATTTCTGAGGTTTTTAGAGCATAATATAAAAGTAGATCATGTTTTAGGTTAAATATGTTTATGATAAAAAATATTCAGTGTTATTTATAATCGAGTTGGACCTGGTTTAACAATGGTTCAATAGTAGTTTAACAATAGTTTATTTTTTTTTTTTTTGTATTCATAGACGATAATTTAATTTTTTTTATATTTATATATATTGTATTATATATATTATCTATTCTATATTATGATCGTTTCGATTAATTAGTTAATTAATTCATACCCCCGCAAAACGTGGTTTTATTTTATAATTTTATGTAATTTAATATGGACATTATAAGTTTTATAATATACTTACATTACCTACTAATATTACCTAGATACTTATAATATAAGACTTTTTGTGTCCAAATGTGTCTTCATAGATGCGCCCAAATGTGTTAACAATTTTCTGGTAAATTATTGATTCTGCGCCCAAACGGGTCATCTCCAATTGTTGCCGAGACAATCTTAATTTATAGTAATTATATTATGATTTGCTGAAAAGGGGGACATATTTTCAGCTTATCATAATATAATAATAAATTAAGATTGCCTCGACAATAATTATATTATACTAATTTCATAATGTATTGTTATTTACCTTCGATATTATATTTTTCAAAAATGAATCGATTACATAATTCAAGTTTTTCATCTGAACCATCTGAGCAATCCTCCTGACCATCACAAACTGACGAAAATGAGACACATAATCCATTTGAACAAAAAAACGTATCCTCAGAACTTCTGTAATTTTATTAAAATGTACATTTAATTTTTATTATCAACTATTTATTTCTACAATTTATATAAATTATAAATTGTAATATATAATATTTTATTATATAGAATAATTTTGCGTACAGAATAGCATATTATATAACCAGATAATTTTATTTTTTTAACCAATCATATATTAAATGAACCTACGATTTAGACAACAACAGTAGAATAGCTAGTGAGGTACTAGGTACCTATTAGGTGTATGGTTGATAAATAATACCAATGATCTTCAGCCAACATAATGTATCAATCTATAATTGTTGTTTCATATTTTATTCTATCTTTAAAACGTCCTTAGGTCATCGTCTACGTCCTTTTCCTGGTTCTAAGCTACCTCCCCACCAAAATTCAGCCAAATCGGTTCAGCTGTTCTAGAATTATAAGTAGTGTAATTAACACAACTATATTTTGTGTATAGATAATTTTATTCACTATTATTAATACTATTAGATATGTAGATTTATGTTTATAAATATAGTAAAATATGACACAGATTTTCCTGAAAATACAAAAAATATTATAAAACATTGAAAATGTACACCTATTTCCTAATTTTACTTCATCATCACCTCAGTAGTAAGATGTGCCATTTACCTATGTACTATACTTCTATATACTTACTTACTTTTTGAAAATCGTAATTACTTGGTCAATAAATATTATTATGTTATTATTATTATGTCCCATGTACCGTAAATAATATGGTATTAAAGACAAAAATATAAACACATTTTTTATAAATATACATTTTAAATGAATTACAATATCCGTTACAAATAACTGATAAACTATAATAAATTATAATCATTATTCTATAAGTTGATTTAATATAAAAATGTATGGTTAGTTATCTTAAATATGAAATAATTCGTTTAAAAAATGATTGATTGAAATATTATATTGTTTGAAGTAGAGACTACTTAGTGAAAAAAATATTTAATTCATGATATATTTTATTTAATATTAAGTTTATCAAATGCATAATATAAATTATGTACTGTTTTACGAGGCTGGTTATGAATTTGGAACTTAAAGAACCCCGACCAACTCTGTTTTGGAGGTTTAGAATAACATGATATTCATTCGTATAACTGTTACCTACTCTGAGCAAGATGATTCAGCTTGTAGTTTTTCAAGTTTTGAGTCAAACACCATTTCAGTTCCTGAAATTAAAAATTATTAAAAATTTAAAACTTAAATAATCTTTATTGGATTGATATTATTAAACGCAAATATAATTAAAATTTGTTTTTCTCAATTCCATTACATAATATTTTATATCGTGCAGTACAAGTGCTTCTTTGTTATTTCGGTAATTAGATAGATTATATTAAGATTAATAGATATATATATATATATATATGTTTTATTATATAGATAGCTAAAGTTTAAAAAAAGCATTTAAATTTCTCAACGTTTCCCTATTAGATTTATTCTAAATAAAACGTTATTATACTAAGTATAAATTAAAGTACAACACTAAAATATAGATAAGACTATTACTTACTAGTTGCTAAATATCTAACCTTACAAGATAATAATTAAAAAGTCTAAAATATTAAATACTTTTGAATGTTCTTTAGTAAGAAATTATTAATTCTATTTTAAAAGTGACTGTTTTATTTTTAGCATTTTTTTGTAGATAGTAAAATAACTAACGTATACGTCAAAATACCTCTTACATAGGTAATTACCTAACTCAACCTAACCTACTCGTTATGTTTTTTCCTCTCATTATTCCATTTATTCTATAATAAGTGAACCTAGTTATTTTGTTTTTTTAATCACATATTTATATTCATAAAATATGTTCTCCAATCAGTGTTCGAATTGGAAAAATAAAAGGAAGGAGTCTCCCAGACGTAAAAAGAATAGTGTCTTACTCAGCGGTTGAAATTAATTATAATTATTATGTTTTTTGTAAATAGTAAAATAAAAATAAAAAAAGGTAGCGACCACGACCTATAAAATGTTATCGAAGTGGTCCGTGGTGGTAAAAAAGTTGGGAAACACTGCTATATAACGTACATATAAATGTGGTGATTCTGACTGAAATCTTGTCTTTAAGATATGATTGCATGGGTGTTCTCACGAAGGGGGATATGGGGGATAGATCCCCCCAAGGTTCTTTATTTTCTTACATATTAGTGATACTCATTTTTTCTACTTTTAGTAACCCTTACGGTTTATTATGTAACAATTTCTTTCATCCTCCTCCATTGAAAAATCCTGAGAACTCCCCTGTATGATTGAATGGCGGAAACACATTCAAAGTCTAGGTAAATACATATTTGAATACACATACACATACAAATACACATAACACATATATTATTAATATTATTATTCAGGACTGGATTTAATTGAGGGCTGAGTGGGCTACAGCCCAGGGGCAATCATAGCTTTATGATATTTAATAAAACAATATACTTTCTTGTTTATGCATAAGGGGGCTTCACAATGCATTCCGCCCACTGGCCACCACATACCTAAATTCGCCCCTGTTATTGTTGTATTATGTAAGTATTATTAATATGAATTGTATTAGTTTATCTATTTTTTAGGTTTATCAAAAGAATATAAATTTGAATCAAATGAAATAGGTAATTGATAAAAATTGGTATTCGGATTAACATTATTAAATATGGAAGATGTAAGCCATTGTTTTACGACAGAGTAAATACCATTTTATCCATTTGATGAATGAGTAGGAAATTTCTGCAATTATTTAGTTGATAATTATATTGATGAAGGAATAAAGTTCAATCCACGCATTTGAGCATCAAGGGAAATAACATCGGCACGTACTACTGATGGCTGTGAGTCTCTCCACTCAAAATTAAATTCAAAATTCACAAAAGCTCACCCCAACATTTTCATATTTACCCGTGTTTTAAATATAAAAATACAAACTGACACTTACATATATATAAATGGAATAAAAACAATACAATCAGTAAAAAAAGTGTTTTTAACAAAAAAAAAAAAAAAACAGTTTCAACGATTTATCAAATAATTTGAACGATAATAAAATTTCTAAAATCACTTATTTAAAACATGTGTCCAAATATAACCAAAAGTAGTTAAATTTATATTATATTTATTTTAATTAGATTATACATTTATTATTATTTTATTCTTATTATGTACTATATATTTTAAAATGCATATACACGGGTAGGGGGGATAAACAGTGTATGGTGAAATCAATAATTCCCCAACGAATTTCCTACTTTACCCGTAACACATATATATGTTAGCGTGAATGTATGAAATTCCCTAATTATATAAAATAACTAGTTATTCTTTAGAATTTAGATTTACGGGTACTGTCAGTTAACGTATAGAATGAATCCATAAATACATACCTCAACTAGTTATTCTACTTACTAACTAGATATTTTATAAACTAACAATAAGGATTTAGTTAATGTATTTAAAACTATTATTGAATACAATTTTTAATCAATTCTTAAACAAATAACAAATTACAAAAAAAAAGTGGGTAAGTGAGTACCGCTCTGCTGTACATTAGGTGCACATAGATCATTATTATATATTATAGGAGTGTTAAATTTGAATCCAATGATAGGTATCATTGTATACTAAAAACGATTCTGAAGGAAGATGATTTGTCAGCATAGAATATCATTTCGAATGGCTTGTGAAAAAGGTGATTTATGTTTTAATTCCCTGAATACACCAGAGGTTAAGTTCTTTTATAATTATTACAAGCTAAACTTATGGGAAATCTCGTATTGAATTTTCAACTCTTAGCTACTTATGCAAAAAATTTTATAAATTATACCTACAAAATAATTTGCAAATATTCATGGTTTCGACGAATTTCTATCAATATTTGACCTTCAAATCCAATTAAAAAAAAATTGTGCCTATGTATTCTTATAATTTTTTAATCACAATAAGAATAACTTATGAGGAACTTTTTATTAAATTTTCAAGTATTTTGATTTGGCCAAAAAAATTTTATCAGCACTTCAAAAAAAAATCTCATGAAAATCGACAATGTCAGTGATCTATAAATAAGTCAAAATTTTTTGAAAATTTAACTGTATATAGATTATAGATAACACTGACATAAACATTTGGTGAAAGTTTCAAGTATTTACAGTCATTAGTTTTTGAATTACAACCATATAAAAAAAATCAATTTGGTTGAAAACTGGTTTCACGTAAAAGTTCCCGTTTTCCCGTCATTTTTTTTTTGTTTTTCTCGATTTTTTTGAAAACTGTTGGAAAAATGTTTAGTTTTGACCTCTATGATGCACCAAGAATATTCACTTTGGCCCTTTGCCATAGGAAACTACCCCCCAAAGTTAAAATTGAAACATTATTTCGACAAGTTATGCTGTACACACACACACAAAAAAAAAACACATCATTATACAACACTATACATCACTACAACAAATGAAGTTGCCGTCCTGTTAGTAAATGAAGATAAAGGACCCAGAGATATAATACTACATTGTAAAGATGGATTGTCTTATGTTTTTAATCGAATTATAAAAAAAATAATTTCTTCCGAGGAAGATCGAGCAGCGACAACGGTAACAAATCTTGTACCTATGTTATCTAATCCAGTCCCAGTCATCTACCTAATGATATAAATTTCATATATTAACGAAAACCCAATCGATATTTTATATATTAACGAGAATATTTAGAAAATTTATAGAATAACTAGTTATTTAATAAAATAACGTATTACATACATTACCGCTAACATATATATATATATATATCATATAATATTCATACATTGTTAAATATATTAGAAAATATTTACCATTAATGACA
This sequence comes from Aphis craccivora, assembly GCA_009835225.1. Lineage (NCBI taxonomy): Eukaryota > Metazoa > Arthropoda > Insecta > Hemiptera > Aphididae > Aphis > Aphis craccivora. Next base: position 22,232 of record VUJU01002460.1, read on the forward strand.
AAAAATGGTGCTTTTATTGATCCTCTACATATCAAAAAATAATCAATATGATCTTTATTAAATCGATATACTTCTGCATTCCAATGAAATGTTACAATATTTCCCAATATTTCAGCATCGATAATCTTATTAAATACTATACGGTCAGCGCCGGATACAATGCCACAACCTGTAATAGTATATGAAAATTTTATAATATTAATATTATTTTTATTATGTACGATATATATATATATGTATATAATGATAATAATATTAAGTTAATTAAACATCTTTAAAATAAAACATAATATGTTGAAGGTTAAAAATGCACATCAAATGACTTAACTAATCAAAAGTACCTAATCTAACAATTATTTGTTCTTTAAAATTGTAATCATAATTTATATTGTCTTTACTTAATTGATATATTTCAACATTCCAAAGTGCTGTTCAGGTAAGCGCTTTCTTACCATTGGTCATCATTAAATGGGTATATTAACTATTAGTATATAGGTATTCTACCACAGTCCACAATCACTTTATTTTTATCGATTTTTTGCATATTATTTATTTTTATAGAGTATACTCTTAAAAAATAAGAATATAAATGCATATTTTATACTACATATTTCTGAGGTTTTTAGAGCATAATATAAAAGTTGATCCTGTTTTTAAGTTAAATGTTTTTATGATAAAACATATTCAGTGTTATTCATAGTCGAATTGGACCTGGTTCAACAATGGTTCAATAGTAGTTTAACAATAGTTTTTTTTTTTTTTTTTTGGTATTCATAGACGACAATTTAATTTTTTGTACTTGTTAAGTTTATTTGTATTGTTTAACACTTGGCCAGTTTATGAATAAAGTATAAAACATCATTATCGAACTTACGACTTACGCTTATGACTGACGTGGGTGATGGGGTGAAAAGAACTCAGAGAAAACAAAAAGGTTTAGATTTCTTCTCAAAAAAGACAGCGAATCATAGTAGTATGGTATCTACATTTATGCCTCATTTAGAAACTGCCTAAGTGTTAAACAATATAAATAAAAGAGGAGCGTTGCTCTTTAATGTAGGAGTACAGTGAGGTTATGAATTAAAAAATAGCTAACTTGGCCACAATGTAGATTTCACTACTTTAATAGACCAACTTTTTTGAGAGTGAGCAGTTTAGAACTTGGCCTTTTTTCATCATTTGGTTTTTGTTGGATTATAATATTATCTATATATTATTATTATTATTATTATTATTTTATTGTCATTATTATGTTATTAATAATGGTGGACACTGATGGAATATCTTGATGCGTATACTTTTCCAGAAACGAACGAAAATAGGTACCTATTTTGTAATTTATTTAATGGTATATTGGCTGCTAACAACATTTTGCACAAATCTTTATTGAAAGAATTAATTTTTGATGTAGTAGGTAAAAGTTGTTGAGTCTTTTGTTGTTGGTCGCCGAGTCGTTGAATACCACGTGAGTGCTTAGACGTTTTAAGATGTTGTAAAATTGTAAATCGTTTTTCACTTGTAACCTTTGCCTCACATATTTTACAAAACAATATATTCCCATCCGAAGAAAATATATTTTCTCCAAATTCAGATATGTAACTATTGATACGACTAGTGTTGGAAGTTCTCACTTTCGGCATTTTAAAAAGTTCGATTTAATAACGCACCGCACGAGTATAAAGAGCGACTGACGACTGTAATAGGTGTGATAAAATATAATATTATATTTATCTGATATCTCTATACGATACTGTTACCGATCTACGGACATATAATTGTTGACCCTAATAATTAGCGATTAAGATTAGATTACCTCTTTTCACAAATGAGCTGGAATATCAATAATAAGGTATATGAGTGAAACAAATTAATATTTTGTAATTCCCGAGTTTTAAAAATCTTAAATATGCTCCAAAAATATACTAAATGCTAAAATATGCCCTAAAAATGCAAAAATACCATAATATGTAAAAATATGCGAAATAAAATTTCGTATACAGCATCGTTAGGTTATAAAACAAATTTTTGTATAAACTAGCTATTTTTTTGACCAACCAATAAAAATATGCAAATGCATAAAAGTGTTGGCCCTAGTTATTATCAATATACCTATTATAAATATTATATTTCTTTCAGATAATTACATATCATCTCTAAAGACCTGGTTAGCTTCGATTTGTTTATTGACCTGTCCGATCTTGTAAAAATGGGTAGACTCACTAACCTCAATATGGATAAACATCCAATGTCCTTAACTTCGTCTCATCCATTAATTAAGCTTTTCATCGAAAATTATCATGTCCGGTTGTGCCATCCTAGAGCTTACACTTTCCAGACACATAAATACATAATACACAGCAAGACTACTATATTTAGTCCTTGCGTCGAGTAATTTGAATTCGCATCAAGTTATGCGTTCCCTGGTTAAAAACTTGGGGCCGTTGAACCCAAAATAGCAGGTCTAGCAAAACATTGAGTTCAACAAATCAAGTCATTTTCTATCATAGGAGTGGAAAATGCCAGTCCTATTATTATCAAACAACCGAGAGGTCGATCACCTGCATTAAGGTCAACATATATAATATGTTTGTTCGTGTATACAGCTACCAAAGCATTACACCTCGAACTCAGGTCCGATTTAACCACTTAAACCTTTCCGCTAGCGTTCATCCGTTTTTAATACGACGTCGCTCTTTCCATAAGATTAATAGTGACTGTGGCACCAATTTCATAGGTGCTGCATAACTACTTACTCCTTTAAATAAGTTCATACATTCTGCTTCTTTTCAAGATCGGGTACATCAGCCGCTAGCTACGTAGCGTATATGTTGAAATTTCAATTCACTCTCATCACCATATTTTAGCGGAAGCAGGCGTCAAATCAACTAAATCATTAATCCTCCGGTGAATTGGTATACATAGATTAATCAGTAAAGAACTAATGAGGTCGGTCACACAAGTACAGGCCACTTTGAACTCTGGGACATTAAGTACCTTGTGTAACGACCCTTCTCGTCTCTCAGTTTTAACGCCACGTCATTTTTTGACCCTTGAGCCTTCAACCGAATTGCCTGTACACGACGTAGAGACGCATCCAATGTCTAGTTTTCAGAGATGACGTCTCATAAATGACATCCATCGCCATTTCTGGCCGAGGTGAAGAACCGAGTATCTATCTAACTTACAGATCCACATCAAATGGTTGGAAAAACATGATATATCATATAATAATAATTAATTAAGATTGCCCCGGAACAATTATATTATACTAAATTCATAAAATATTTTTGTATACCTTCGATATTATATTCTTTTTTAAATCGATCACACCTTTCAGGATTTTCGTCTGATCCATCTGAGCAATCCTCTTTACCATCACAAGTTGACCAAATTGGGATACATAATCCATTTGAACAAATAAACGATTCCTCAGAAATTCTGTAATTATATTAAAATGTACATTTTATTTTTATTATCAACGATTTATTTCTACAATTATTCATATAAATTATAAATTATATTGTATAATATTGTATTATACAGAATATTTTTGGGTACAGAATAGCATATTATATAACCAGATAATTTTTTTTTCAATTTAAACAAACATTAAATGAAATTGCTATTTAGACAACAACAGTAGTAGCCAGTTAGGTATTAGGTTTATGGTTGATAAGTTATACTAATGATCTTCAGCCATCTTAATGTATCAATGTATAATTGTTGTTTCATATAATATTATATTCTACCTTTAAAAAGTATTCTACGTCCTTTTCCTGGTTCTAAGCTACCTTCCAACCAATATTTAGCCAAATAGGTTCAACTGTTCTAGAATTAAAAATAGTGTAACTAACACAACTTTTTTTTATATATCGATATTTTTATTTACTATTAAGAATACTATTAGACATGTCTATTTATGATTATAAATATAGTCAAATATGACACAGCTTTTTCTGAAAATACCAAAAATATTTAAAATCTTTAAAAATGTACACCTACTTTGAAATTGTACTTCATCATAACCTTAAAGAGAATATCCTCAGTGGTAATATGTGTCATTATAACTATGTTCTATACTTCTATAAACTTACTTACTTTTTGAAAATTGTAATTACTTGGACAATAAATATTATTATGTTATTATTATTTTGCCCCGTGTAGCGTAAATAATATAGTAATAAGATTAACCATTAATTTTTATACGAATTAAATTTAAAGAAGAAATCATCATCATTTATTATAACTTATCAGTTAATTGTAATAGCTATTGTAATTCATATAAAATGTATATTTATAAAAAATGTGTATATTTTAGATTCTGAGCGGAGCGATGAATGTATTGATTTTACTATGTTGTGTTTTTTTTTTGTGTCTGTGTACACAAGAAATAATGTGTCGAAATAATGCTTCAATTTCAAACTTTGGGGGTGGTTTCAAAAAGCAAAATGAATCTAGTTGGTGCATTGGGAGGTCATTTTTTTAATTTCCCAATAGTTTTGAAAAGCAGGGAAAAACCAAAAGAAAATTAAGGAAAAACGGGAATTTTTACGCAAAACCAGTTTTCGACTAAATCGATTTTTTTATATGGTTGTAATTTAAAAACTAATCACTGTAAATACTTGAAATTTTCACCAAATTTTTATGTCAGTGTTATCTATATACAATTAAATTTTCAAAAAATACAAGATTTTTCATAAGTTTAGCTTATAGTAATTATAAAAGAACTTAACTTCTGGTGTATACGGACCATTAAAACATAAATCACTTTTTTCACCATCCACTGAAAATTATATCCTAGGCTGACAAATCATCTCCGTTCAGAATCGTTTTTCGTATACAATAATACCTATCATTGGATTCATATTTAACACTCCTATAATGTATAATAATGATTCATATGGCACCTAATATACAGCAGAGTGGTACCCACTCGCCCACTTTTTTTCTTTAAATATGAAATAATCTGTTTAATAAATGATTGATTGAAGTATTACATAATTTAAAGTCGAGACTACTAAGTAAAAAAAATATTTAACAACAAATATTTAATATAAAGTTTACCAAATGCATAAATATAAATCATGTATTGTTTTGACGAGGGTTGTCATGAATTTGGAACTTAAAGGACCCCAACCACCCCTGTTTTGGAAATATAGAATAACAAGATATTAATTTATATAACTGTTACCTACTCCGCGCAAGATGATTCAGCTTTTAATTTTTCAAGTTTTATTTCGCACACAATTCTAGTTCCTGAAATTAAAAAATATTAAAAATTTAATACTCAAAAATCATTATTGGGTTAATATTAATACGCAAATATAGTCAACATTTGTTTTTCTTTATTCCAATACTTAATATTTTATATCATGTAGTACAAGTTCTTCTTTCTTATTTTGGTAATTAGATAAATTAGATTTAGATTTAAATAGATAGCTAAAGTTTAAAACATTTACATCTCTCGTAAGAAACTCTTGTAATTAGATTTCGTCTAAATAAAACATTATTATACTAAATATAAATTAAACTACAACACTAAACTATAGATTATTATAAGACTACATAATACCAAATCTAACAAGATAATTTAAAAGTCTAAAATATTAAATATTCTTGAATGTTCTTTAGTAAGAAGTTATTAATTCTATTTTAAAAGAGATTATTTTATTGTTAGAATTTTTATTTATAAAGTAAAATATACTAACGAACTAACCTATACACCAAAATACCTCTTACTTACTAACCTATATTTATGTTTTTTTCCTCTGAGTATTCCATTTATTTTGTAATTAGTGAACCATAAAGTCTTTTTTTTTTAATAACATATTTATCTTCATAAAATACGTTCTACAGTCAGTACTGGAATCAGAAATTAAAAGAAAGCAAACTCACAGACGTAAAAAAAAATTGTGTTTCACTTAATCACTGAAATCAACGTAACCCTTTGAATTTTAAATTTTTAGGAAATAGAGTAACGATAACGATTTATCCTCAAACGATTTTAAATATTTGTTATTATTCAAAAAGTATAAGTCGTAGATACTTGAAAATTTTACCAGGTATTTAGATTGGAGTTTTCTTTTTGTGATTTAATTTTCAAAATATTTTGACTTTTTTTGAGCTATTTATAGACAACTGAAATTTTAGATTTTTTTGAGAAATTTTTTTTGAAGTGTCGATAAAATTTTTTTGGTCCTATCAAAATACTTGAAAATTTAATGCAAAGTTCCTCATAAGTTATTCTTATAGTGATTAAAAAATTATAAGAATACATAGGCACAATATTTTTTTTATTAGTATTTGAATTTCAAATATTGACGAAAATTCGTCAAAACCATGAATATTTGCAAATTATTTTGTAGGTATATTTCATAAAAATTTTTGTATAAGTAGCTAAGAGTTGAAAATTTAATACAAGGTTTTTCATAAGTTGAGCTTACAATTATTATAAAAGAACTTAAATTTTGGTGTATTCAGGCCATTAAAACATCAACCACCTTTTTCACTAACCACTGAAAATTATATCCTAGGCTGACAAATCATCTCCGTTCAGAATCAATTTTCGTATACAATGATTCCTATCATTGGATTCAAATTTAACACTCCTATAATATATAATAATGATCCATACGGCACCTAATGTACAGCAAAGCGGTACCCACTGACCCACTTTGTTTATATTATATTTGTGTAGTTTTTATATTTTATCAATTTAACAGTACGCTTTAAAATAATGCTATATTATTATAATTAATTATATTTAATTATATTATTTTTAAGTGTAAATTATTCAAAATTATAAACCACGTAAAATAACATCTTGTTGTTGAAAGAGTCTCTTATTACAAAAAAAAAAAAAAATATATAATAAAAATGGGGGTCATGATCCAAAAAATTGCTATAGTTTTAAATGCAGTTAATAATGGCTTAAATCTAAAACAGTGGAACTTATTATTATAATAACTTACTATCTTATCTTTTGATTTTTATCATTAACGAAATGTATAATTTAATACATTTGTTCAAATTGATGATATATTGTATATTTATGTTATATTATATATTGTATAAGTGATGTATTATATCATTTACCCATATTGTACATTATTGTAAATAAATAAAATAATTATGATATAAGTAAGTATTGATAACATAATTTTAATAAATTAGTTGTAAATATATTGTTATTAAAATTAAATTTGTATTTGTCGTATTATGCATTTACCTATTTTATACGAATATAAGTATATTATTTATATTGAAATAAGATACACATATGTAGGTAACTGCCGTTGTAATATACATAATATAGTTGATATAAACTATTGGGTCTGGCACATTTTATTTTTTAAACAGTTAAAAATATTTTAAAAGTAGCTTATTTTAATACTTTTATGTTAAATTAGGCAATCTACGTAACTTTTTTTGCATACAATTTGTATACAATTACATACAATTTTCAAAATATATACATTTCCAACATATTTAACAAGGAAATAAATCGAAAACAAATGACACCTAAAAAATCTTTAGTTTACATTGTAAATTTATATTGATGTATTTAACATTATAGTAAAAACAATGGTTTTCCTGATTACATCATAGAAAAAATACATGTCGATAAATAATACATGTGAAATAAATATACATCGACATAAAGTAATTGCAAAATGTTAAGTCGTCGCATAGTTATTACTTACCGAAATTTAAACATGAATATAATATCCACCAAGAATACGTCACTTTCATGGCTAAAAGAATAACTAAAATCAAGTAAATGTATTATTAAATATTGCAAGAAATTTTATTACATAAGTTATATAAACTTCACTCAACACTAAATAATATAATAATATTTCACCGTGAATGAACAAACATTTTGGTATGGTAAAATGTAATATAAATATAATATTATAAATACTGATAATATCTGTAGAAAATTAATTATTTTTTAACTTCATAAGATAGTAATATGATAATACGACTTAACAACACTGATCACATAACATTGGGTCTTTTAAATAACTATAATATGATGCTAATACGTAGTTGATGTTGATGGTCCAATGAGATCGAAACTCGTAAAATATATTATTTAATAAGTACTTGGAAACTCAAGGTCATGCAATATTGTATCACGAATAACATGAAATATAATATCATATTATACTTGTTATTATTAATTTGTTGAAACCGGCTTCGAAATATTATATGACTATATAAAAAGAAGCATCAACTGTAGCAGCATATATTTAGGAAAGGAAATTATATGAACGCTACGAGCCAAAAATTAGATTATTTTTTTTTCGATTGTGCCATGAACAATTTTATTTATATATTATAAACCGGCAGTGGCCGAGTTTCTGCTCGTTATAAAATTGGTTGAATTTAAGTTCCCACAGAAAATAATGCATCTATAATAAATAATACATATTATAATTGATTTAAAGGTGAGATTTAAAAAAAAAATTATAATTACATATTATAAACTAAAAGTGTTTTCCGTTTTCCCTGTACCTACATATAAGAAATGACGTTCATTCTTATAACTATAGTAGTGTTACCTCTGTTAATAATCTATGAGTGCTGAATTCAACCAGTAGATTACCATAGTTTATCTAATTATAGGTAATAGAGATAAGTAGATACATATTAATCGCGTTGTATCAATGCTTAGGGAATTTTACACGTCGGTGTAATTATGTTTGTGTAGAAACTTACATGAAAAAAATGTAATAAAATAAAAGTTATAGCAAATTTAATTCACTTTAAAATATGTAGTATTAAAAATATCGATATTTCTAAAGGTTAACGAAATATTTACGAATATGTCGAAAATTTTCGTAAATATTGAAAAATGTAGTAAGTTCAAACTTAAATCACAAGTCGGCAAGGATTAACCTTATCTGATTGAACCAAAACTTTTTGTAGTTCGTTTTTATACATATAGGCACAATGTTAGGGGGTGAGACCAAACATATTTTAAAATCAAAAATTAAGGAACATCCTAGACTAACCACTGTCCACTTACCTAAATGTTTCGTGTGGGAATTTACTAAGCCCACATTTATTGTAATTTTATTGTATATAATTAATTTATTAATACAAAAAAAGGTAAACGAATCTATATCTAACCTAATCTATATCTTTTCAAGTGCACCTAGGGTATGCATACTATGGATTTTCCATCCCTATATTAGGCAGACAAATCATCTCCGGTCACAAATGTTTTTTGTATAAAATGATACCTATCGTTGCATTCAAATGTAAAACATCAATTTTAATGACCTACTCTATGCCCGAGGTCCACTCGATACCTACAGCTGTATAGCAAAGCGTTACCCACTTGACCGCCCTTTTTTAATCTTGTAAAATAAATTTTAAGATTAGTTTATAAAAATAAATTATAGATTTTATGGTAACTAAAGAAAATTAATTATTTTATCACCCAATGTAAAGATGGCACAAGACTTAACATCAGTGACAAATTCTTCAAACTTAGTCGTAAACAAATTTCGACAAGAAATAGGGTGAACACATTATTATAATAATGATGCTTCTAATAAAACGGGATTACCTATATGTGTCTTCTCCCTTCTTTCCCCAACCAACAATCTATTAAAGTATTACATTGAATAGTTAGTATATTCAACATTGAATGCTTAAACGCCATAAACAATATTTATTGAATTAAGAATATGATAAAAAATCTAAACATTATTATCATTTTTTATTAGATTCTGAACGGAGTGATAAATGTATTGATTGATTAATGATGTGAGTTTTTTTTTTTTTTTTTTTGGTTGTCTGGTTTTGTGTACAGAAAACTTGCCGAAGTATCAAATAATGCTTCAATTTCAAACTTCAGGAGGGGGGGGGTTCCGATGGCAGAGTTCCTTAATGAATTATACAGGTAAAAAGTAAAAATTTCCCAACAGTTTTTAAAAAAAAATCGAGAAAAATAAAAAAAAAAAGGTGACGGAAAACGAGAATTGTTACTCAAAACCATTTGACGACCTAATCGATTTTTTTATATGGTTGTAACTCAAAAAATTATCACTGTAAATACATGAAATTTTCACCAAATGTTTATATTAGTGCTATATATATACAGATTAATTTTCAAAACTTTTGGTTTTTTTGAGTTACTTATAGACAACTACAATTTTCAATTTTTTGAGATTTTTTTTTTTGAAATTTCACTAAAAAAAAGTGGGTAAGTGGGTACCACTCTGCTTACATTAGGTGCCGTGTGGATCACTATTTTATATTATAGGAGGGTTAAATTTGAATCCAATGATAATTATCATTGTATACGAAAAACGATTCTGAACGGAGATGATTTGACAGCCTAGGATATAATTTCCAGTGGTTGGTGAAAAAGGTAGTTTATGTTTTAATGGCCTGAATACTCCAAAATTTGAGTTCTTTTATAATTATTGTAAGCTAAACTTATGAAAAATCTTGTATTAAGTTTTCAACTCTTAGCTACTTATACAAAAACTTTTATGAATTATACCTACAAAATAATTTGCAAATATTCATACTTTTAACGAATTTTTGTCAATATTTGAACTTCAAATGCTAATAAAAAAAAATTGTACGTATGTATTCTTATAATTTTTTAATCACTATAGGAATAACTTATGAGGAACTTTGTATTAAATTTTCAAGTATTTTGATAGGGCCAAAAAAATTTTATTGACACTTCAAAAATACTTTTTTAGAAAAATTGAAAATTTCAGTTGTCTATAAATAGCACAAAAAAATTCAAAATATTTTAAAAATTAAATCACGTAAAGAAAGCGCAAATCTTAATAACTGGTAAAATTTTTAAGTATCAACGACTTATACTTTTTGAATAATAACAAATATTTAAAATCGTTTGGGATAAAAAAGTTGTCGTTACGCTATTTCGTAAAAATTTAAAATTCAAACGCACATAAAATTTTTTCTATAATGATGTTATTAGTTTTCTCTATAGCTACTTGAAGGAAAACTTAT
>VUJU01002461.1:0-35198 GCA_009835225.1 Aphis craccivora
AACCTTGAGGGAGGCCATCATTTAGTATATTTATTTTACTTTTTTCCTCTCCAATAAAAACAGTAAAAAATCTGTTACTAAGCATATTATTGAGAAGTTTTAATAATTTTAACTATGGAGCTAAAAAAAATATGACAGAACTGATTATCACGGCAGTGCAGTCATTTTTATTCGAAACCAAACGTATTCAAAAAATGTGCACGGTTGTATAATATTTGTATATAATATTTAGTTCTTCGATATCTTTTAGGAATCGTTTATTTATCACTTTATCACTTTATCCTTGCCACATAACTTTTCCAACTAAAACTTCAGCTTAATATTCTATGAATATAGCTGACCGATAAAACGTAAATACCGTCACTTTTCAAAGCATGCGTATGGCGAACAGACTATAAGCCCTGAACGTAGTGATCCGTTATTCGAAAAACTGGTCGGCATATGTCCCAATATGTTATTTGATGAAAAAATATTTGTGTATAAAGTTAAACTACTAAAAACAATATAAGACTATTATTATACGTGTAGGTGTGATTATTTTATTTAATGTACACGAGTTCAAACTGGTCGCTATGTAATGTTTTCTTCTACATAATATAATTTTAGTTATAAATAAAATATAATTTATTAATGTAAATTATACTCGCATGACTGCATTATAATGAAAACAAATATTATCTCAAATGGTTTTCTGTGATATTTTGTTATTTAGCATAAAGCAAAATATGTGAAAGTACAATATTAATATATATTCGTATATAAACAAACGAACGTACCTATATAATATTATATATAATAAAGTTACTACTGTTTGTTTGATTTTAAATGCAAAACACTCTAACACTATTTATATCTCGTTGAGTCTATATTGATCCATTGTTAAGTTGCCAAAAATATTCGAAAAAGCCGCAATATCCCCCCAAAAAACTATCTTTCTTTGTCTGCAACACATAAAATTCACTCGACTTTTCCGATCGGAACTCTCTCCAAGAGGTTTATGGTGAGGAAGCAACATGATTATAAATCACCTATCCCTATCAGTCGACGAACTTCCTGTTCAGACTACGTAGAAGCGTGAAAAGGGCAACAAGGAGAAGAGAAATACCGTAACGGAGATTTTTTCTTTTTCTCCTCTCATTTCACTAACAGCATTAATAACCAGTGCAGTGGAATGAATTTTTCTGTTGTACCATACCAAGAAAAAAAAATGAAGAGGAATGAAAAAAAAATAAATTTAGACTGATACACGTGAACGAAAGGAAACTAAGAATAAAAGAAAAATATTTGAGTTATTTTAAAAAATATATATACCTATAATAATAATAATTGTAATAATAACAAGAGAAATCCGAATAAAATCCCATTTGTTTAATGGCGCTGATTTATATCTAATACCCCTCTGTTGTAACAAAAATGGAAATTGTTAAATTATCAGTTGAGAATAAAATGCGTCCCGAGAAACAAAAACGATTATAATGAGAATTTTGACAGAAAAAGCGCTTAATGCAGCCCGGTTATTAATGTCGTTTGAATTACCTGAATGTCTATAAACGAGTAACCAAAAAATCTTGTTCAAATGATTCACAGCGTAATTAAACCTACTGGAAGACCAGTACCACATAAATATTTTGATACGATTAAATAACCAATGAACCACGGTGTAATTGATGGCCGTCGTTTTATAATTGATGTCTGAACAACGAAAGCACAGAAAATTTTCTAAATGAATAACCGTTGTGCTTAAACATGATCAGGCTTGTCAATACAATTTTGAATACTCTATTATCCATAATCATACGATAATAAAAATACAGTACACCATTCTTCAACATTGTTTATTGAAAGCGTTAATCGATATCAAATTATATAAAATCACAAAATAAATTATAAAGTACATTATTACATATAATTAGTATAATATGTTTAATAATAGTTATAATAATTTCACATTGTATGAAATTAACTAATCTTATTTAATTATTAAAAATATAAAAGTCCATTAAGGTACCATTTAATTAATAATAATAAAAAAAAAACGATTGTTCTTATTCGCTAACAGTTCTCTTGTTATTTGTTTTATAAACAATCGTAGTTACTTTTTACCGCTAATTGTAAAAAATTACGCAAGATAATATTGTGCCTTATTTTATTAATAAATTTATAATATTCAAGTCCTCGGAATTTTATGACGAACACTTTTATAATATGTACCGTTCTATAAAAATAAACGTTGAAAACATTATCTGTACAGTGTACGCTGTAATTCAAAGAAGTAAGTAAATAATTTTATTTTTAAAAATATACGAATGAAAAATCTACATGGTTTATAATATTTGTATTATAAAAAACTAAGTTTAAAGACCTTTGGACGTTCTGAGATCATCTCACTTCACACAATGCTCAACACCATACTATTTTATCATCTTTTTTTCACTCGGTTGATTTTTAAGTGCGCCGGTTTAAACATTACACGTATTGAAAATAATTAGTTAAGTAAAATTCAGTTTTAAAGCTTTTTCTATACGAAATAGTAACTGACTATTCGTTTAAAAACTTAAAAATTATATACTAATATATAATTTTGTCCAAACATTCTCGTTAACTGCAGTAAGCAAGCGGGAAACTTATTAGGATTGTAATAAACGCATACTCCGTATAGCTATCAATTATTTGAATATATATAATAAATATTATGATAGAGATTTTATTTAAGTCGGTGCCTAGTCGGTCGCCGTCGAACGAGTGTAATTTACATTGCACGCAGTCGCAATATTATGTATATTATGTGTGCGGAACAACTGGCTGTAAGCTAACGCGGCGACGCCAATAAAATATCGCCTAGAAATTGAAAAACTTTCCGTTTATTTATCGGTTTATTATAATTTAATAACGTTGCATTACAACTAATAACGATGCGACGCTCAGTGTGGCGGCGGGAGCTTACGCGATACTTTGTGCGCGGACCCGCGGCAGCAAAGCAGTGGAGCGGCTGTTTCGTGAAATCCCTCCAAACGAATTGAAATATATAGCTCATATTGCGTTTGATGGCAACGGCCTTTGTGAAAGACGAGAGAATACCCGAACACAATGCGCCATTATATTATGTTGTTGAAATGAAAATCGCAAAAATGGTCTGGGGCAAAAACCTTGTTTTTAAGTCCCGGCGTATGGTTTACCGGACGATTTTAATACGGTCCGTATCTGTTATTTTTCCCACACAATCCAATTTACAGTTGAATACCGCACTGCAGAAATCCGAATACGGTTTATGTGACCAGTACTGTGCGTTATTGGCATTATACCTGTGTTATATAGGGAGGTGATATACCATTATTATTGTGTTAGAAGAGGGAATTATGGTCTAGATACAGCAGCATCTTCCGAGACTAAATAGACAGGGTCTCAGCACGTGTATAGTTTATTAGGTACTTAATACTTATAAGTAATCAACCGTTTCACTCTCGAGACAAAAAAAATACCATTATAATATCGTAATATACAAAATATTATGATATAAATAGCAGCACTCCTAAAACTTAAGTAGAACAATATAATATTGTGTTTAATTTATACTATTTATTATTGTACCTATATAAATGGTTCGATGACCACACTAGACGTAGGTTGTGTGGTTTTTCGCTATTCGGTTGCATTTATGCGAATTAGAAATTTCGTCTATCAAATGGAAGTCTAATCCGGACATTATAATAATATTATGACGCGCGCAAAAAAAAAGAACAAATCACATATATCTCGAGAGGCAATTATATTTTCACAGTTATTGCACAGTGCACGCTGGACACGTATTATATTCCTATGTAGAATATTTTTTGTAAAATCTTCTATGATGTACAAGCTTCTATGAATAAAATCAGATTTTGAACGAGTTCTTAATTAGTTATAAGTGTAAAGTTTTAAAGTATAGAAGAGCGAAACAGGAGAAACAGTAGATAATCATGTTGTTCTTATATCCCCATGTCCCCTCCAGTCTGCTCACCGACAATTTTATTAAAATACTTATAACTAATTAACTACTAATTTAATACTTGTCTTTTTTAATATAGTATTATAACTTATAAGCTATTTTTTTTTAAACATTTTATGCATTTTTAATTATAAAATAAAATTACGAATTTCCATGAATTTAGTTTATACTTGGGATTTTATAGAAAAAAACAAACTAAAAGAAATCGAAAATGCCTTATGCCTATAATCCTATATACAATATAACTCAAAAAGTATAGAAGTACCACAGTTTATAGAAAATGTATAGGTATGTAAAATACTTGTATAAACATTAATTTTGGTAAATATTTAAGTGTCTTAAGTTAAATTTTACAATATGATTAAAAATTTTCGACATTTTCAGTTTAATTTTCAATTGAAACCTAATAGGAAATTTTATTTAGTCAAATTACTATTATTATTGTTTAAGGTTTTTCGCTTTTATTTATTTATTTATTCTATAATGATTATTAAGAAAAGTGCTAGGACTTCCCTAATTTCAGCCACCCAAAATACCTAATAAATTAATTTTCCTATCATAAAATATATTAAATTTTAAAATACAAATACTTTAACTTATCCAAAAACTGTTGACACACATCATTGTAAAATTAATACATCACTCAGAATCTAAAATTATCAGTTATTATAATGGATATTTTATTGCGTTCATCACAATCACTGTCAGTCAATAAGATTAAAAATCTCTTAAATTACATTGATGCTTCCATTAATTTGATCATTAATGGACATTATGTAATCAACCGTCTGCTACAATCATTTTAATTTAACCCTTTTCGCAAATGCTGTTTACTTTTTATTTTATAGATTCGACTAGAATAAATACGTACCTCTGTAGTCTGTACTAATATAATTACATTGAATGGAACTAGCAGAACATTTTAATTAAAACTGCAAGTCTCTCAAAATAACAATTGTTTAGTGATTTTTACTTCAACAAAATTACTAATAATTATTTTTAATTTTTGGAAAAAAAAATATTATCATAAAAGTTATGATTTAATAAAATTAATAATTTCATACTTAAATTAATTATATTCATTCACGTTAAGTAAGAAATCCAGTGTATTGTTTTATATTTTAAACTTAATAGTTTATATAAATATTACAAAGTAATATTTTTCATAATAGGCTATACTAATTAATTAATAGTATTAGAAGTATTTTATAAGTAAGTATATCGCTGGAAGAATTTCGAACAAAATATTTAATAAGTAATCGAGTAATTCACATGCCAGTGGTTCACCTCCAACTATGTATAATGAACTAATCGTTTCAGTATCAACATTCAAATACCTAATAAAAATTTCAATACCACTGCACTGTATAATATTACTTCTGATTTCATTAGTCCAGTCTGGCATTCTGCGTTGTCAATAATTTTCTGTACAGCAAATATACATTTGATTCATACACGGTTTAATATGGTTCATACAAATAATAATATGTTCATCTATATAATATATTTCCCGGAATTGTTAAACGAATGATTTTAATGGACAGACACAATATCATTGACAGTGCATTTACCAGTCACCTAAAAATCACGCGTAAAGAATGATTTATTTCAATGTTAAATATAATCATTTTACAAACAATTCATTATTATTTTTATTTTTATTGTGATTATTCATTGATTACCCATATATTTTAATGTTTAGTGTCAAGTTGCAACGAATATCTGAAATTTTAACAGCGCTATTATACATATACGCTTTGAATGCCTTTAAAATATTATAAATTATCGATTCGATGGAGTAATAATATGTGTGTAGAAAAATGTTCTGGCTATAGAATATCAAATTAAAAATAAATGACGCCGAGCGAAATGGATTTTTCGCGTTAGGATAAAAAAAAAAGTTCCCCTTTATTGTAAACGCACAATTAATATAATAGTCTGCAATGTCGTGAGTATTTCAACAGCCATTATTTCTAATCACTTTTTACTATCGAGCATAATATTGTTAGAATCTTGTCGGGTCATATTTTGCCTCATTGCACCGTTCCGAGTGCAGCATGACGACCACGACGATGACGTATTTTAGATTTGCTGCGTAATATAGTCGCGAGTTGGGTCCGAACGTCGTCCACGTACATATAATACAATGATTCTATTGCGATGGAAAAAATTAAACATATTATGCACGTGACTCACGAGAGATGGATAGAGAGAGAGAGCGAGTGAGTGAGTGACAGAAACGAGATATTATATCCCGCCGAGGCTCCGGGAAAGCCTCGCATAAGTCCGGCCACATTTCGGGGATTATAACTTTAATGGCAATCCGAACGGTCCTGTCATATTATATAATATAATATAACATAAAACCGAGGGAAACGCGTAAAAACGACGACTGCGCCAACGGACGAAACGCTAAAATTTTGATTGATGCGTTTGGCCCCGCGCCCAGTTGTCAAAATCTCTCTCAACCGGTGGTTGATAGTAGGGAGGGGTGAAGCCTGGCCCAGGTGCCGCCTCGCGAGAAACGTCGAGATGAGGGTTCTTATTATTTCGCACGCGTGTAAAAAAAACAATAATAATTAATAATAATATTTCGGAGCGTGCGAGGTGCGTACTGGTGAGCAGGGGTATATACAAACTCCCCACCTTATTTACCTCTGACCCGCAGCCCTTCATTTGAGTTTGTGTCTTTTTTTATTTTTAGATTGAACCAGAAGACTAGCGCCATCGTGACATCCGAAATCCTTCATCAGCTGCGGCCGCCAACTGCACCCCGCCAGCTCACCGATCGCGTACATCGTATAGTCGATGCGGCAGCGGGGCTTATTTGTCGCAATATTTGCATAATGCTCGCCGACGGAAAGACTGGTGCAGCACCCTCGAGAGTACTACTACGCGTTATACCCCCCGTAGTTCGAGTAAATATATATACCTTACTCGTGACTGCAGAGAGATAGAGAGAAAGTGTATGTGAGAGGGAGAGACACTATTGCTCTCCACGTTAAATAATCAAATTCGATTTAATCCTTCCTGGTCCGGAAGACGCCTACGACACTCGATACATATAAATACATTATGATTTGGTACTTTGCTGCTGCTGCTTGCTGCTATATTATATACACGCTAGATAATTCAGGTAAACAAAGTACCTATTACATAATATATATATTGTTTATATAATTTGTTTACGTCTTATATCAACGTGTTTTAGGATATTATTTTTCAATATATATTTTGTGTGTATAATATATTTTATGCTGCTACAAACACACTTCGAGCACTTTGTGTTTAAATAATACCTACACAAATCCGCTCGGATTTAATATGTAGGTATACGTTGTACACGTGCATATGTGATTTATTAAACGTAACAAATTATAATATACACACTAATACACTAACATTTTTCAGTCAATATAATTGTTTTGTGTTTTTGAAAATATTTATTATTTTTACATTTTAAATACCTTGAAAATAAGTGTGACGTTTTATAGATAAAAGACTGATTATTTACTTTTTCGTACTACTTTCAATACAAATAGTGTATGTTCTAGAAATAGATGAATATTTTTAAACATATTTATGCGTAACTATCATAAATAAAACATAAATATATAATTTAGAAGTATTTTAAGTTTTCATTAAAGGACTGTTACAGCCATAATGCCCAGGGGTATAGGTACCTGTCGCCTGTCGGCTGTCGGATGTCAATGTCTAAACTTTAAATGCTTATACGTATAATAATCCATTGATTTCACAATAATTGACATTTGTCCATCAAAGTGTTCAGTAAAATAATATTTGAAGAGCATTAAAAATATTATTATTTTATAAAATACAAAATCTGGGATAGGGGTGCCGTTTAAAACAAATAAAAAATTACTGATCAATTATTTTTTACTAAAATTTATTTCGCTTACAAAAATATAAACATTGTTACTGTATAATCTACTATCCGCTCAAGTTAAATAAAAATATTAATTAACAAATAAACATAATCTAGGGTTCAGCAATACATGTCATAATATGTTGTTTATTTAGTTAATTTTACATTTTGAACAATTATTTACCAGTGATAAATTCCGTCCAACTCAAGATTACCTATTTAAAAATAAAAAACATTAATTGGTCCGTATAATTTGCAGATAGACGCAATGCTCATAATACAATTAATATCATGTATTGTGTGTGTATGTGTGTTGATGTATGTGGGTGTGTGTGAGTTTGTTAATAATAATAATAATATTCGAGATTGTTTTTGAATAATTATATATAAATCCATACAACTTAAATTAATTTCAAAACACAGGTTGTAACATTGATGTTTATTGTTTCGTTGAAACGGATTTACGTGAAATTAATCTATGCAGCTAATTAGTTTTTTTTATATATAAATGAACTATGAAATTATGCTTAACAATATTTTAATACGATTTATATATACTGGAAAATTCGCTCTGCCGACAAATACAATTCTCTATTTGTTTATAATTAGATTATAATAAAGAAAAACTTTATTTTATTATATGAAGCACTGAAAAGGTTACTCGCGTGAATATATTATTATCTGAATAAACAATGATAAAAAAGAAAAAACCTAAAATAAACTGAGGTGCAAATTTCGTTATAACTTTATATTAAGAAACTAAAAAAAAAAGTTCTTTGTTATTATCGTGGCTAAAACTTTTATTTTTATTGTTTTACTATACAATTTTAAAAAATGTGTTTAATTGTTTAACGAACTTAATATAACATATAATGATGAATTTTCACTCCTAAAATGTAAAAAGTTATGGTTTATCGTGAAAATAGTTATATAAAAATAAATAAGTACCCAATTTAGTAATTTCAATTCAGTTTTATTTTAGTATTCTTTTATCAGTTTTATCTATAGGTTCGTAAATATTAAAATAGTAACAAAAAAATATCTTTAAACAAAAAAAAGGTTAGTCATTAATCAGAAGACTTTTAGCTTTAAAAAAGCACTAAATATGCAAGTACCTGTGTACTTAAAAACCCTATAATATACACTAAAAATATGTTCTTATACACACACATATATATATATATATATATATTAAGCGATTTTTTTAAAAATTCTTCATCTAACCCTGAAAAATAAGATTCATAGTATTTTAATGAAAAATATCAAAACCAGTAAATAATTAAGTCAGTTTTATTTTTACATTAAAAATCATATTGATTGGCTAAATGTTGTATCAAATTGTCAAACTGTTAAAATTTTTTATTATCAGCCAACAGTACTTTAAACATGTCTCTTTGACGATCTCTTTAACGATTTCTCCACATAGATAAAATTAACTGGAGAGTATTTAAAATATAACAAATCATTTACCGAAATTTTAAGCTCTCATCAATTTAAGTTTCCTCGCCGTTTAAAATTTTAGAAACTTTAATTTAACTTTGAAATCCAATATTTTATTTTCTAAACATCATATATTTTTACTTGAGATAAGGAACTTGACTTAATTTTAAATTAAAAATTTAAATACTTCAATCACATGACACAGTATCATGTTTCTCAACCTGGGGTCACGATAACCTTGACTAGGGGTGACGTAGGTCAAAAATAATAAAAACGCCAATTTAAAAAGTAAACATTTTTGTTTAAAATGTTTTATTAAGCAAAAAATATACTTCAAATAATAATGATAATAAAATAAGGATACACTTAGAAAAATTAGTAACGTTATACAACTAATAACTAGTATGATCGTTGATTTGTTTTACATTTAAAAGTTGCTTATGATATGTGGTTCAACATTAAAAAAACATAAAAATAAATTATTTTCTAGTGATAACAAATGATTTTTGTATTTAGTTTAATTCCCATACATAGTATTTATAAATCTATATTGGAAATGAAATATTTTGTTTGGTTAATTGGTTATTTTAAATCGGTTAACATTTGTATTTAATATTTTTATATAGATTTAGGGTCGCAAAATAATTGATTATGTTTTATACTTAGTTTAGGGGTCGTAACTCATGACACCAAAACGGTTGAGAAACAATGATATAGTATATGATCAAAATTTTAAATTATTTTAAATTTAACAATATTTTGATAATAAATTAGATGAAAAATGTTGATAAAATTATAAATTATTTAAAAGTATAAAATGGAAAAAATATTTCATAAAACCAAAAATAACACGACATATGCATTTATATGTAAAATAAAATATCAAGACTAGCTTTGTGGAAGCATAAAACGTATAAATTTCTACTCTGCTATTTTTGTAATCAAAACAAATATGCAAAATTGCAAATGTTACGAGTCATCTACCATAGCCATTATTAAAATAATTGCCATGTATTTTTTTTCAATAAATAATTACTCTATCAATATATAAAAAATTACATATATTGTATTACACTTAATTTATTTGAATACGTTAAATGAAATAATACTCAATTATTTATACAATTCAGTGATTTTTTTCAAAATGGGAATCGAAAATATGTACTCGATATCTATATATACGTTATTAACATATTGCTAAGTAAAAAATGAATCCAATATTTTTTATTGATATTAGTATATGACATATTATAATATAAAAGATCAAATAACATTATGTATTACTATAGTAGTTTAGTAATTATATGCATAATCAGTAAGCTTGAATATGGACCAATACTGTGGACAATTTTTTATTTTATCAAAACTATTGTATAAAATAAAAATACAACGTGTGTATAAAAATTTCCAGAGACTTTCATTAAAAATATATATATATATATAGATTTTTTTTTATCCCAAATTAAAATGTACAAGAAATTCTTCTTGTTTGCAAAGAATAGAAAAAAAAATATATTAAGAAATTTAACTATGTGCAGGGTTCTAAAGAACGTGTTTACATCTCATTTTGAAGGTATGCTAGTGATTTCAACATTTATATATATATATACATTTTTTTTTTTTTTTTGCTATACCTACTTGTCTCTTAACTTACCGGCCATCCTGCCACGTGTGTGGTTGCCATTAATTAATTCATTAATTATTATATACAAGGAATAAAAAAAAAATCCAATTCATATTGTTATCTTTAATTACCTTTTCAAGTATTTTTGGTTTCTCTTTAACTGAACACATCTTTATTCATAAGACCGCACACGATCACCGACTATCCGACGTGGAAATTAATAATTATCATAATAAAAATATAAAAAAATTTTAAAAATATATGCAGCAGTCCATGTGATTACGTTATTACAGCTCGAATTTTCAAGAAGCAATTTTGAATGCAATATGGAGATTAAAAACCATAGACTTTAACGAGTAAGCGTTTATTAAAACTATTCTTAACGACGTCTAAAACTTTCAGAAAGTCTACAATATAAGACTAAAGTGTCACATGTTTTATACTTGATAGATTTGTACAGGTGCACACGTCACGGATAATGTTAAATATAAAACTTTTATAATATAGTTTTAAAATGTGCTGAAAATGAAGTATATAGGACTTAGCCTAACCTACTTTATTGGTTTGTAACAAAATTTTTAGACAAACAATCTTTTTTTAAATTTGTTTAAAAATAAAATGAATTATTTATTCTATGTGTATAATATTAATTTTTAGTTTAAGATAATTTAAATAATATGTTTCTTATTAAAATATTTTTAAGTTTAATACTTTAATTATTATTTTAAATATTTATATAAAGTCAAAAACACTTTTACTTAATGCATTATATTTTTCTTTTAGATCAGATTATAAAGAGGAAAAAAAATAAAAATAGTTATATCATCTAGTTAAAGAAGTTACAGGCAATATTAATTTTAATGTTAAAATATTAAACCTACAAACTTTCTTAAAAATAGTAAACACCATATCATACTGCATATATGTATATTGTACACATAAGCACATTTCTATTTTTTAAATCTACTTAATAATGTATTTAACCAAATTTAAAATTATCAGATTGTACGCATAATTTTTTTAATGAATTAACCGTTTCAAAAAACAAATACGTCCATAAAAAAACACTTTTATCTTGATTATTCTTCATTTTCTCTATGAAATTTGCCAACCGTATCTTCAATTGACATTTATTCAAAATTTTATAATTTAAGTCCTTTTTCAAGTCTTTCTAAATTACGTTGGAATAATTCAATTGGGTTTTACTATAAATATTTCTACCGTTTCCGTCAACATCAGCATCTAATTGACATAATATCAGACCGAATTTCTTTGAAAGTAGAAATCTTAATAATGCAATACAGTCAATCAAATGTTTTTTTTTTTTTTTTGTAACGATATTTGAATTTCGCGATGAAAAAATAATAAACAAAACTAAAAAATATAAATACCATCTAAATTACTAAATTCGTCATACAAATATTCCAAATAAATAATATATTATAAACATTTTAAACAACTTCAACGATATTATAATGGACTAATTACAATAATTAAATAATTTTCCTCATAGAAATGCTTGTCAAAATATATCTCGATATGTCGCAACTCGTAATAATCCAATAATATATAATTAACATATTTTATACCATACGAAATTACAAAAAAATTTAATTTCCTATACATTCACATTATTCACTTTAAACAATTTTAAAATATGTAATTAGCTAATTATTATGATTTTAAATATTTTAAAAATATCTAAAAAATATATAAATATTATGATTAAAACAATTTTAAAATTTAAATTACGTTTAAGATATCGTTGTTTGAATTATACAATATGCTTTTAGATAGCTGACCACCATTATTCTTGTAGTACTTACTTGATATAAAAATGTTGATACCCCATTCGATCGTAAGCCGCATTTTCCTCTTTAGTTTCTTGCCAAAGTCCGAAAATAATCAATAGATCGTATCTTAGTATTTACGATCATATTATTTTCTTGGTAGGTAGTGTGCAGTTACATAGTCATATTCACATTAAACTTAACTTTCTTCAACTGGTTATTAATTATCACAGTATTTATTAATAAAAACATTAATAATAGTCTTAAACCGTATCTTTTTAGCTTAAATATTTTACGTATTCAATTCGACTAATATATTTCCTATAATAGTAACAGTGTATTTTATACTTAGTTTTAATCACATATAAACTCCCATATTTAATTTTCTATTACACCAATTGTTGTAAGACATCAGTAAATAACGATTTTAAAGAGTAATAAACTTTTGAATTGCTGGTTTATCTCAGTTTAGCTATTTGGTGTAGGTACCTATAGATAAATGAGCCATATTATATTTTATGGATCAAATTTTAGATAACATAGATTCAAAACTAAAAGGTTGCAAATAGATTGTTTTTAAAAAAGCCGCTTTTATAAATTTATAATTTAATTACTATGAATGCTCACAATAACTATTTAGATACATAATTTAAAGATTTAACCAACACAATTTACAAATTTGTTATTTATTAGTGATATATAATAAATTTAGGTCGTATAATGGAAAATCCAATTGGTTTTGTGTATAATTTACGTGGTTAAAAATACGTACAATACAGTTTTGCTCTTTAACTTTTTTACATTAAATTTTATTTATAACAAACACAAATTCAAAAACATAAAAACATAACATAAAACATCCTCTCTGTGCTTTTTATTTCAACAATCGATAAAAACTATTCATTACGAAAAAATGTATAGTTGTATCATAAAGTTTAAAATGTTCTTCCTGAACAATTCAATATTATGCGATAGAACTTTTTTTGTTTTGACCTCATTATATGTAGGTATAGACGCAATACAATATGATTTTCGTCGTTACTGTATACATTAAATTATTTTTGAACACGTACAGAAGTATAGTTGTTTAGTACTATATTATAATATATTTTGGCGTTCATAATATATCAACAGAAAAAAACGCATAACAATTGTGATAAACATAAATATTATTTCAATTATTATAGATGTATTGGAGCGTTATGAAACCCGGTACAAATATTTACGTTATTTTCATCGACATAGTTTAATTTATTTATTATTATTATTATTGTTGCTGAACAAACAAAAGCAATTTAACATATTTAAAACCATACTACATTAGATATGAACATTATAATATGTTATATATTTAAAATATATATAATATATACGTTAAATACGTTTTAGTTGCCGCAACTATATTATGTATGAGGATACACATAGTGAACATATTAATAATATGCGTAAAGTATTTCGGGTAGAATAAATGATGAAACGAAAAATATGCCAAACATCAGCTCCGTATAGCACGAATTAAATTGCTCTAATTCTGTAAACCGTACGTGTACCTAACCGGAAAACGAAAACCGAAATGGTGGGAGCGGGAAAATAATAATTTTAAAAAGCATCCGCGGAATGAGTGAAAAAAATTGAGCGCTACAGAATGTAGTGTGTATTATAAGGTATTATTACGCGTATATAGTACTTTACCTACCAGTAAAATCCTCTCTTCAGTCGCAGTAAACTATTTAATTTCGTCGGACATAGCGGCGGCGGTAGGCTGAAATTCCGTAGCTCCACAAACGCACATACATAATATGTATGTACATACCTACTATATTACCATCATGTACTACATGTGCCATATAATTATATAACAAAACATTACTTTGAACGAGCGGAATACGTACCTATACAGTAAATGAAACCTAAACATGCGTAGGTACGTTTACAAGTTTGTAAACATATTTTTCTAAATTTTAAAATATATCAAAAAACAGAATACGTTTTAATATAATACTCCACGGGTTGTTTATTTGAATATTTTAAGGAGTCAGATAGGTAATTATTTTGTAAATTCCCATTGCTAAAAATTAGGTATGTGATAAGTTAAATTAATGTTAATTTGAAAAATATTAAATATATAAATAACTGACATTTTTTTTAAACACGAATAATATTTTTTTACTTATTCTAAATTTAAAGCTTGTGCAGAATACACGAATTCATATAAACGTCATAAGTATAATTATATTGACTTTATGTAAAAATAAAAATTATATTCGTTCACATAATGAAAAAATCTTAGTATATTCAAGGAAATGTTAAGTTAAATTAACATAGTGTTTATCATCAGTAATGTAACAATAAACGGTCTGTTGACTTTACTAACGAAATGTTATTAATTTTTCTAAAAATAAATATGTATTAAATTAAACAATTACATAAACATAAGACATAAGCGGATTAGTGTAGAAAATATATTAAAATTTTTTTATTTAAAAAATCGATAAATTACATCATTGGTGGCGAGAAAAATGTCATAAAATAATGCTAAAACGATGTAGAACTCTTTAAAATTGTTGTTGAAAAAAATAACGCTATATTCCTATACATACACTACCTTATTTTGTATAGCAATGTTTAATTACTTAATAAATTGAAAAGGTTAGGTTAGGTTAAGGATAAATTGAAAAGAAATAAAAAGCTTGACTACTTAAATCATTTTTCTGCTGGTTTTTTTTTTTACAATATTATTGAATAATAATATGGCAAGTTCACTGGAGCTAAAAATCACTTTTCCAACAAATATAACATTTTTAATTAAACAAATGGTTTATTAAAAATTGTACAACTCGCGGGTAGTAAATGTTTAGTTGGATGAACGAGATATTTTGTTTTTAAATTTACAAACTGTGGTACCTGTAAGGCGCCAAGCAGTTAATACAACTAGATAAAAAAAAAAAAAAGAAACTATACACAATATGTAGTTTTATTATTATGTGTACCTATACGAAGGTTTTTCGTTCTTTCATAGGTTATTTTTAGTTTATAATTTTTAATAAGTAATAACAATAGTTCTATACGATAAAAATATGTTTGCAGTTTTTTTTTTTTATATATATATAATATTTCGCTTTCGTTTTTTTTATTTTTCGACTCTAAACCCTCGTCACTACAGGGCGCGGGCGTGTGCGTCCGGGTAAACGTGATTAAACGGCCAAGGAGCAAAAGTGCTTATCCCGGGGAATAGGTCGTAAAAACCAATAGGTAGGCACAATATATACATATATATATTTATATATAATGTACGTTGTGCGACATATCTAAAAGGAAGGGTAGGTATATATTTATATATATATTATATGTACATAAAAGGAAAAACGGCGTCGTCGACGGAACGGACGGCGGAGCGGCGGCAAAGGGGACGGAAGCAACAGGGATTATTGTTAAACCCTACACACACCCACACACATCAAAACACACACACGCACACATACATGTGTTGCGTTGGGAGACGTATACTTATATATATGTGTGGAGCGTTTGACCGAGGGTGGCACGTGTAGGCGCGCACATACAGCGTGCGCTCATTATGCCGCCGCGTTCGACCGTATAATGGAAAACCGATCGGAAGCGACTTTTGTGTAATATACGATATACATACATATATATATATATATATGTGAGTCATGTCAAACCAATGATTTCGGGGAGAATTTGTGTCGCCCCCGCAGTCGCGCGCGTTTGATATTATATTGTACTCGCGGGGCTACGTCATAATATAAAATATGTTATTTATTAAAAATGTTCGCTTTCCCGCCGCTGCAAAGGCGTCGATATGTCGGTGGTGTATTTCGGTAGCGTCGGGGTGTGGGATTCGTGTCGAGTTTAATGAAATATTACATAATTTATGATAAACGAGACAAACCACGGAAATGCCTCTTGTCGTCGCCAACATTTGACCCGCGCGTGTGGACACTATTTAATAATATATAATATCATAATATAACGCATCATAAATACATATGCGCTCGGGTGCGTGTGTGTGGGTATAATATGGCTCGCGATTGGTAGTATTATTATCTATAACTCTTGAACCCTTTTAGGGTGAGTTTTGAGGGTTTGCGGTGGTGGACGGGCGACTGTCTGGCTGAAGTGCTGTGAACCGAACGAAGCGCGCACCTGCCGACCCTCGAGTACAGTTTGCCACTGCAGCCTCTGTAAAAAGGACCTCACGTCGCGTAAGTGCAAAATAGTGGTGATACTAATTTTTTTCAAATAATAGCCAATCAAATGCATTTCTTTTTCACTGTGTTTAAAATACACTTTTTAGTTTGTTAACACTTAATAATTATACTTGAGTAAATTTAATTATTATTACGAGTATTAAGAATCGAAAAAATACCGAATGAAAATTTAATATTGAGAAAACAGTTTATATGTTTTATATATTATACATACGTATAATCCTACCTATATATATAAATTGTATGTAATAGAATTTGCAAAACTTATTTTATTACATATTTTTTTTCAAACATTCGTTTTTATCGAAACAACCAACATGGTCTTTATCGAAGTCTTTTTGCTGGGGAGGGGGGGTAGATTTTAGTGTGTAACACTTGTACCCACTTCTCTAAGAAGATAGTTTTCACGTATGTGTGGAATTCACTCCCAGTTGAGTGGGTCCGGTGGGCGGCAATGTAGGCAACCAGAACGACGGCAGGGGAGGGAGACTACAGAAAATGTTGTAGAATATATTTTGCACTGAGCCGGGTTCGAACTGGTGAGTTCGTGCGTCGTAGCCAATTTTGTGACCACTGCACCACAGGGAAAATAAGAAAAATGAAAAAAAAGAAAACAACAACGAAAAAAAAACAGAAAAAAAATAGAAAAAATAAATAAAAAAATTGAAAAAAAAAAAAGAAAAAATAGAAAAAATTAACAAATTATAATTATCAATTTTCACAATATACCATAGAGTAATTCTCTATGCAATAATATATCAACCCGTCTGTTTTTGTCATGAATCAGTTATTTTGATTGGAACATAATATTATTATTAGAACAACAATATACGTTACATTAGAGTGACACAACTACATTCAATTTTTTTTTATGAATACGTAAATGTATCGGACGTATATTACCATTACGTATATACCAACGTTGTTTTCAAATATATGTGTATTAATTATTATAATTTATTTAAAAAAAAATAATATTTAAACCATATATTTATTTTGTAGATTTATCAAAGTAAATGTTTTATAATATTATTTATTAAAACATTAGTAGTTATTACTACCTATATGAAATTAATACCTATGTAAGTAAATTAGGTACTGATAAAACAATGAATTAACAATAATAATTTATCTTTTTTATTTTAGGTATTACATATGGGTTGTAGGTACCCACTATTTTGGTAGGTACGTAGAATAAAAGTGAATTCAAAACTCCAATATTACGATCAGTTGAATAATTTTACCTAAATAAAGTTATTATGTATTCCAAATAAACTAAAAGTTTAATAAAAAGTCACGAATTTCAAAATTATTATAAACAAAGTTAATTTTGAAGTTTACTTAAGTATAATTAAATTTATCTATTTTATAAGTAAATACATTTTATTATTTTATTTTATTTCCTATCAAGTGAATTAATAAAGCAATGTTATTAAAACAATAAATAACTATTAATAATACATAATAAATACGTTATGGTTTACCGTTTACCGTACACTGCTTCGAAATAAATTTAATATTAATATTATACTACCTACTACCAGTAATAAGAATAAAATGCATAATTTGTTAAAACCTAAAAGCTAATACAGTCTCAATAAGACGTAACAATGAATATTGAATTTTAATTGGTATAATTAAAAAACAAATATTATTCCAATAATTGTTATATAGTTGGTAAATTGTATTTTTGGAAGTTTTATAAAAGGACCGGACAAACATTTATTACAGGGGCCCGAAATTGTATGTGGGACCCTGCTCACGTGTTATGTGCGTTTTTCAGGTGGTAAAATTTAAATCAAGTTTTAGCATTTTAAACGCTAACCACATCAATGACATTCGTAATGGTTCAATTGTATTTAAAACACAACTGAACAAAAGCGTTACCACAAATATGTTTCTATCTACACAAAACTCAAAAACAAACAAAAATTATTTTAAATGTTATCGTGTAAATACAATTTTAAAACAAACAATTAATAAAAATTTCAATTACCTATCTATGGTTATTTGCTTTTGAGTAAAATTAAAAAAAAAACAAAAAAGTATTTTATCAAACACTGATTTTAAGTAAACATTCCCAGTTTTCCTTAATTTTAGATTCTGAACTAAGTGATGAATGTATTGATTTTACAATGATGTGTGTTTTTTTTTTGTGTGTCTGTTTACAGCATAACTAGTCGAAATATTGCACAAATTTCAAACTTTGAGGGTGGTTTCCGATGTAAAAGTGAATATCTTTGGTGCATTATAAAGGTCAAAAGTAAACATTTTCCAACAGTTTTCAAAAACCAGCTTTCGACCAAATCGATTTTTTTATATGGTTGTAATTCAAAAACTAATCACTGTAAATACTTGAAATTTTCACTAAAAATGTTTATGTCATTTTCAAAACATTTTGACTTTTTTTGAGTTATGTATAGACCATAGAAATTTTCGATTTTTATGAGAATTTTTAATTGAAGTGTCAATAAAAAAATTTTGGATGACCAAAAGATTTTGAAAATTTAATACAAGGTTCATTATGAGTTGTTATTTTTGTAGCTAAAAAAAAAAAATTAAAAATCGTTAGTAACATTTTTTTTTTATAAACGTTTATAGTTCAAATTTTTACGAAATCTGTCGAAAAGCGAAAATTTGCAAGTAATTTTTAAGTTGAAAAATCATAAAAATTTTTGTGTTTATAACTAAGGATTAAAAACACAACATTAAGTTTTTTATAAGTTTTTCTTCAAGTATCTATAGAGAAAACTCGAAGTATCATTATAAGAAAAATTTTAAGTGCGTTTGAATTTTAAATTTTTACGAAATAGCGTAACGATAACGATTTATCCTCAAACAATTTAAATATTTGTTATTGTTCAAAAAGTATAAGTCGTAGATACTTGAAAATTTTACCAGTTTTTTAGATTGGCGTTTTCACGATTTACGTGATTTAATTTTCAAAATATTTATTTTTTTGGCCCTAATCGAAATAATTGAAAATTTAAAGCAAAGTTCCTCATAAATTATTCTTATTGTGATTAAAAAATTATAAGAATACATAAGCACAATTTTTCTTATTAGCATTTGAAGTTCAAATAGGTATTGACAAAAATTTGTCAAAATCATGAATATTTGCAAATTATTTTGTAGGTATAATTCATAAAAGTTTTTGTATAAGTAGCTAAGAGTTGAAAATTTAATCAAGATTTTTCATAAGTTTAGCTTACATTAATTATAAAAGAACTTAAATTTCGGTGTATTCAGGCCATTAAAACATAAACCACCTTTTTCACTAACCACTGGAAATTATATCATTGGCTGACAAATCATCTTCGTTCAGAATCGTTTTTCGTATATAAGATAACTATCATTGGATTCAAATTTAACACTCCTATAATATATAATAATGATCCACACAGCACCTAATGTACAGCAGAGCGGTACCTACTTGCCCACATTTTATTTTTTTATTCGTGTTTCTGGATTATTTTGAAAAATACATCTTGAAATTTTTACTTTTGATCCCTAAATACAAACTAAATCTTAATACTACTAATCAACGCCGAAATTTAAGACCTAAACATTTTTACTGCTCCAAAATGTGATAACAAACAGAAAAAACACACATTGTTGTAAAATCACCCTACTCAGAATCTAAAAATACTTAAAAGTATTCCGGTGCACTATTTATTTTCTCTCAGTGACCCACGCCCAACATAGTCAATTTGTACTTAACAGAATCAATTTGTTGTTTTCTATAATATGTGTTATTTTACTATATTTTTTTTCTATATATATAAGTTATATTACTATCCAAAATACTCATTTATCACGAAAAAAATTGAAAAAGACCAAAGTACAAACACAAATAATGTTTTTAACGTAACGTTTGATGTTAGATCAATTTTATTCATTCTAATTTTAAGACTAACAATACAAGATTGGTTCTGCTGCTATGTACATAAAACGTTGCTTGTTGGTCATTATAAAAAAAATATATATAGTGCACTACTGACATCTTTTTAATACTTTATAATATAAAGGATGATTTTGTCATTTGAAAAAAAAATAATTTGCATTACCACAGGATACTCCTTAATTGGTTAATAGAACATCTAAACATTTTAAAATATTTTCTTTAATTATGCTCAAAAATCTGAATTCAAATAAAGGCGTAGTTAAAGAATAAAATATATGCAATGAGCATGTCTATAGTTAATCACCCTACGCTGGGTATGGTGACTGGCCAAATTTCCCACGAGGCTTCGGGACAACTGTAGTGTAGATATACGTAGTTCTGTAAGCGGGATAAAGTGTCTTTTATACCTACAAGTACAATAATGCTTGGCCGAACGTGTCCGGTGCGATTCAATTTCGGTTATAATTGATCGATTTCGTTGCGATTGGATGAGGTCGACTCCGTTGTTTGCAGTTTAATCTTTCGGGAGGACAACAATTATGTCCGGTGGAGCGATCAGGCCCCGAGCGGGATGCTGATTGCGGGGACGGTGCTAAGGAAACCATCCAAACGGAACGCAACGATTGGGATCTTAAAGTGAATTATATATAAATATAGATGTACCGTAGCTGTGACAATTGAAGTATTCCACGCGTTTAACCACGACCGGCAACTACGGCTGCGCTGTTATAATGTTATTGTACTTAATAACAGATTAATATGTTTTCGTAAATACGTTTAGTTTAGTATTTATGGTCAGTTATTAAACTCAGATAGAATATTAGACGTAAGTGTGTTAACATTTTCTTTCCAGATGTTTTTACTTCTTTTTTAATTGAACATTTTGTCCACATTTAGGCATAATAGCTATTGACACAAAATAACTTTTTTTTACTTTTCATGCTTGAGTCTTGTAGAATGAAAAAATTAATTAAAATTTTGCCAATCATACAAGTATAGACTACAGGACGGGACTGAAAGGATTAACTACTATAAAACGCAGTGTGGCCGTAACAGTAAATAAAACATATCCGTTGGGACACCATTTGGTGAGGGGACTGCGGTAAACTTTGGCACCCCTATTGTTATTTTGAATCTTATTAGTCTGCTATAAAATTTATAAATGCACTGATGGTAAATACATAAAAGTAAAAATATATTATGAAAAACATAATATGCATAATACATATAGTAAAATGTATATTCATCATTTATTAATGTATATTATTTGTATGTATGTCAAAATTATATCCAACTTCCAAAATTTCAATTTTTTTTTATTTCATTTAAACTAAAATATTAAATATTCAACCTTTTGACCACATACATACATATAGGTATGTATTCACTATGATGAAGAAAAAGCGGTCTGCTTAAATAATAATTTACCCCTATAATAATAACCTCTATTAAAAAAAATGGTGCAACTACATATCCGATACCTTTCCTAAAATGTACACGAGCAATTTATTATTTTAATACAGAATGTTAGGTTCGAAAAATATATGTGAACCGCTTACGATTTCATAAGAGTTGGCATATTTAATGAATAATCCGTACATAGAAGTATGATATCCTTAAAGGTACGACAATTTTTGCAGAGATTAAAGACATGCTAGAAACATACAGGTGCAGGCAGTAAAATATAAGGATAAAACGTGTAAAATATTTAAGTGGATTTAAAATATTTATGTACTGCATATAAAATTATATACATAATGTATAGTATATGTTTAAAGGTAAATATGACGAAAGGAATAATATAATACGCTCGTATATTTATCTGTCTCTAGAGCTCGACGCATCGACCCACTCGAGTACAAAAGGAAAAACGTTGTATACGATATTATTGAAATATTGAACACATTTTAATGCGATCGTATATCCATCATATACCTATAACATACCTACAACATCGGTCGACTTTAAAGTGACGAATATTAAAATGCCGATGGTTTGGGTGGAAGTTTCATTCAAATGTTACATCGTTGATTTTTTTAGAGAAAAGATTTTTCGAATCGACAACTTCATATATAGTATTGCGTCTTGTTTTCAGTTTCGTCACACGTGCATGCCCATTCTCATATAATAATAACATATCCTTCTTCGGTTTACTGATGTACGTTTTCCTATCAACCGATATCCCTTTACCGAATTTTTATTTTATTTCCCCTCACTATCTCTCCCTAGATCTCGAAAACACAAACCCTCCGAGGTAAAACGCGCTAGTGACTATAATATTATTCTGAATTAATAATGCGGACGGGGAGGGAAATGCAATATAAATACTGCACGTGGACGTATACGGAGAAGATTACAAAGAGAAAAATATTGAATTCCCAAACCCGCTGCAGGTAAGATATATTTCGTATATACATGTGCCAAACGATTTTTTTTAGGGAGTAAATATATGGTACGTACCGTCATCTGAACATAAAAGAAAATAGTTATGATTCAATCGGCGGGGGATACTTGTTGTTTTCAAAACACACCACCAAAGCACACACGCTGAGACGGAGCAGCTCTCTGCGCGGAGCCTTTGATGTCCGACGAGACCTCAGAGTCTAATGGACGGAATCGCAGATTTAATTAACGTACAACTTTGCTATATATATATATATGTATATAACGTATACTGCCGCGTGTACGCGTAGTATGCCGGAAGCCATGTCCAACTGTGAGCGCTTATATACAGTATATACACATTTAGTACATTAAAAGCGTGTTACAAAGACACATAATATGTGTGTGTGTGTGTGTGTGTATGTGTGTGTGTGTGTGAATATTATTACATAATGTAATATGGTTTTCACCCCTTAAATATAATAATAATATAATAGAGTTTTTGTGATTGTATAGAAATACTTGCAAGTTGTGGTTATTCTAGCAGTGTTGTACATTGTAAAAATAAGATATTCCTCTACTCTTTGTAATCAAATAATCATATTATAATATACTACTTATCATCGTATTATTCAAATGGACTAAGCTGAAATAATATTATATTAAATTAGATTTAGTGAATATACTTGTCATATATATTCTTTTTTCCATAATTCCGCGGTAATACAGTCAATACAAATGTGAAAAATGTAGTTATACAATATATTATAATAATTCACCAAGCATGTTCACTCCCCCTCGTTCTTCTTCAATAACACAATTATTCAACATCTGATTTTTTTTTTTACTGCTTAGGAGTGTCTCGTGAAAACATAAAATTCTGTTTTCAAAAATACCCTCCTTAAACAGTTAATTATTTAGGTGGTTAGTTTTTCTGAAAATGGTGACACATTAAAACTAAAAATTCAAACAAGTAGTTTTTGAGTTACTTAATATTGTATATACTGAGGATAAATATGTTCATGATAATAGGTTTAGTAGATTAAAAGTACTATGGTAATTTGAAAATATTAATAATCTATCAATATTTATAATTTAAAAAAAAATGACGAATTGGCCAATTATGATAATTACTAAATCCCATAGGTATTAAATTTATTTTATACATTTTTTAAACCGTTTTTAAAGGCTATTATCCTTAATATAAACATTTTAATGACTAATAAATAACTCGTTAAAATTTTAAATTCCAAAAAATTATCTTCCACTAAATAATTAATAGTAAAGAGGGTTTTCATTTGAAAAATAAATATTGTATCGCTACAAGACATTAAGTATAATACAACAAATTCCAAAAATCAAAATTTGAATAAAATTGTTATTAAATTTAAAAATGGGATTTAGTGTACTTTGTGAATCACCGTGTGTCCGTGTATACTTAACGGCATAGTGAATAAAAATTGTATTAAATAAAACATACTCTATGATTTTCCTGTTTTCAAAGTCAAATGAACTAGTTAGCATATATAGAACTATAATTATAAGCAATATCAAAATATTCAGTAGTGATTTTTTCCCTTTTTTTCCGGACCAGTCACGTGTGGTGAACTTAAAAGTATTAACGAGATGCCATCGCGCATCACAATCGCAGTTAATTGAACTCATCAGTCATCACTCATTATTATAATATTATTATCTATATATATATACAGGAATCAAGTCCGTATTTTACATTTTTTTTCAGTAATTGGTAAACCCCTTGACGGGTTCGACGGATCAATCAAAAAGTGTCACACCACCCAACCGCCGTCATTCGTATTTCGTATAATATATTTGAATTAGAACAGAATTTGCATTTTCCCGTTTAAACTTATCGCACGATATTCATGATTGCACGGACGAAAGAGAATTATTTATCATTGCTTTTTGTATTTCGACGGTGTATATACCTGCCAAAAATTGTGTGGGTCGGCGGAGTCGAGTATTCCACGGCGGAAAGTGGAAACGGTTGCATCATTTCCACTACGCGACCACTCGAGGGGTGAAACAATGTGCATTAAAGGTTTAAATATTTAACAAAGCCGCCACCCACATACCCTTTGAAAGGATCATTGTGATTATTATGATTGGAGAACTTTTAGTGTACAACACGCCAGCTAATGTACAAACATGGGTCACGTTCGTTCATATACAGCGGCAACTGCACTAGGACATAATAATAATATCATATTATATCGTTACGGTAATCCATGGCACAAATTTTAAAAAAATTTTTTTTTTCCTCGCAATAAATGTCAAAATAAATTTCACAAACACATTTGAATAGAAAACCGACGGACTACGAGAGATTATAAAATTATGTCGTATAAATATACTATATATATACACACATTGTGGCACACGTGATATTTAAATACTCACATATATACGTGAGAGTGTGCGACGTACATATTACATATTATATCGTATGACGCTCGTAGGTACCATCATTATAATAACCATTATGATACGACATATATTCATGTATGATGTATAGGTAGACGTTTTCAAAATGAATTATTATGCATTATTATATAGTTACCACTGATCACGCTTAAACGGGCACTCAGATAAAAAACGTGGGTTTTTTTGTTTTTTTGGCAATACATCGATTATAATACGCGTATATTATAGGTACGGCCAACACGTCTATCTAAACAGCGCAATCGAATTCCTGTATTTAATGTATTTCAAACTTAATGACACCAATCGCACACAATGAAACATGTGTTTTCGAATGAAACAAAATATAATGTTATACGCGTACGATAAAAATTGATTGAACCATACAGCTCGTGGCCGACATTTTTTTTTTTTTTTACAATCGCGTTCAATGCCATCGTTCTATTATTTTACATTTTTTTTTTTTTTTATCTCCGTATTCTTTCATACATATTTTACATTTATTTGTTTTTTCATTCGTTGGTTAATTTTATAAATTACAAATAAGCCCATGTCGGCGTTAACATTTTACGAATCGAAATCAATGAGTGCACTACGTATTATATATACAATACACAATACTATACAGTGTACGATCACATTAAACTTAAAATTCTAATTAAAATGTTATACATTTATTACATTAACAGCACGTATTATAGAAAAACGATTTTGCTCGAGTGTTGGTTTTTAAAACACTTCATTATTTGAATATAAAATGATAGTATTTCAGCTTCTACATAATATCCTGTAAAATCCGGTACTATAGACATAATATAAAAAATAAAATAGTGACACTAAATAAACATTATTTCGTCGTTATCTATACATTAATATATAATGAACCCCCCCTCCCCGTATATAGTTTGTATTACCTACATTATAAGAATATCAAAGACATAAAAAAGGATACATGTACAAAGCTTGCAGAACTATTAGGTGAAAAATAAAGTAAATTACTAATTATCTTGTAAAAAAGAAAATTTGTATTAGTAATAAGTAAATATAAATTCAAATGACAGACACACAATGAATAAAAATGTATTATGAATTAGATGATTGCTTATTATTTAAATCTATACAGTTATCACATTCATTGTAATATGCCTTTATAACTATTTAAAAATAAGACATTTCAAACAAAATTACATACATTTTTTGAACTTACAATATTTATTATATATTATTTTCACAATTACACATACAACATAATACAAGCCATTGTACAATGTATTTATCTACATAAATATAAACATTAGGTAATATAACAATAATATTACAGTCTAAGTTAAATTAGCAATTTTGTATACGTTATTAAATTCAAAATAAATATTACTTCGCTATATTTATAAGTAAGTATATAATTAAATAGGTGTAAAATTGCCTTTATTTTGTTTTTTATAAATATAATATAATATAAAAAAAAATGTAAAATAATTTAATTTAAAATTATAAATTGTATAATAATAATAATCTAATCATAAAAAATAATACCTACGTAAAAACTTTTAAATATAAATAATAATTATTCAAGCGTTATTTTGTCAACAAGTAGGTGCCTTGTTAAACAAAGCCTAGGTTTATTCGGCTGAAACATATTTATCTTGTAATAAAACACAGACAATGGACATTTAAAAAATATTTCAAAAGACATTAATACATTACAGAAAAAAAGTAATACTTAATAGTATATTATTATGCAATTTAAATTTTTTGTGGTATTTTTCTACTATATAATATTTGATTTTTATAGCTCATCTGTCATTTGAAAATATAATCATTAGCTGCTGTTGTTGAAACATGTTAACAAACAAAAATTTTAATTGTACACAAATAATACACTTAATGACTTTTTTGTTAACAAAACTTAGAGTTATGAGGAAACACTCATCAGCTCAAAACGTTGTATGCAACATTAAAAAAAATGTTTAGATTATGAGCGGAGCATTGATTTTTCAATGATATGTGATAAAATGCTTCAATTTTCTATAAATGTAGATTTCGAATTATTCGCTGGATATAGAAATGCTTGAAAATGTAATACAAAGCTTAATACAATTTTTGAATTAAAAAAATATCTAAAAATCCATAAAATAATACTTTTTATAGAAAATTAAAGTTAGATTAGTTGATTTTGCTAAAATTCGTTAAAATCTTAAAAATTTAAAAGTTATTCTATAGTTAAGAATTCATAAAAATGATTAGTAATACGCTACGTTGCACTAATTTTTGAAAAAAATACTCATGTTAGGATCAGGACTGTCAAACTTTTTAATGTGGTAACTATGGTAGTGAAAAATATAAATCAATAAACAATTTAGTCAATACCGACATTCAAAATATCATCCGCCATTTTAAATATCAATAAATAACTCAAAAATATCTAAAATATTTTAATACTGATATTAAATGTATATAATTACAGAATTAGGTATATAAAAATATGTAATCCAATACAACTAATATCCGAAACATTATATTATTAGGAAACATTTTTTTTTTCTTTTTGTTTAAATGTTAGTTTCTTTATTAACACTCATTAACTTCGTTGCAAGTGAGAACCAACATTTCTCTCTCCTTTATGTTGACCTAAAAGTGATTCCTAAGGATAGGAATCCTGTATCGGAGTGATTAATATTAACGATTTTTTGTGTCATACCTAAATAGTGTCAGTGTAAATAAGTTTTGTTTAATTTCAACAACTATTCAGTTTACTAGTACTTATGTTGAGCATTTTATTTATGCAATTATAGTATTTTGTCTTGTTATATTTTCCTACCCCAGGATTATTTTCAGAATTCCAAATGTATTTTTTTAGGTACTAAAATACGAATGCTCTAGGATATTTATTTTCATTAATTACACTATATTTCATCGACAAAGTTTTTGTTTATATAATTCTACGAAAATATGCAACTATAATATTTGCGCAAATCAAATTCATTGATATTTATTAATAAACTTCACATAACTGAAATTCAATTTAAAACGTTCAACTAATTTTCATCAATCCAACAACTAGATAATTTGTAATAAGATATTGAATTGAGAAATCTTATTACCCTACATAAATACAAATACACAATATTTGTATGAACTTTTATTTAACAAAACTGCCATTTTGTACTACCAAAGACGAACTGTGAGGCATGCATTTAATTAGTTTGTCTATAAAGTTAAATTTATATTTCTAGGTATACCTAAGTAATATCAAAGAAAATTATAACAAAATACAGAATTATGTATTTTTGACTTATTTAAGTGATTGAACTTGAATACAACTACTTATTTGATTTAAAATGATAATACTCTATTTAATATTTTGTCGGGATACGAAAATGTTAATACTTAGTATTTACCTACTAGTTACTAGAATATTTTAAAAGTACCTACGTACAGTAATTATATCAAAATATATTTGTGTATTCGTAAGTACTTAATAATTATGTATAATATATAAGTATATATAAGTAAATAATTTATTTTTCTACAGTTTTATAAATCTTATAGCATCACGATAAACAA
This sequence comes from Aphis craccivora, assembly GCA_009835225.1. NCBI lineage: Eukaryota > Metazoa > Arthropoda > Insecta > Hemiptera > Aphididae > Aphis > Aphis craccivora. Next base: position 29,250 of record VUJU01002461.1, read on the forward strand.
TAATATTATAAACATTAGGTATTTATCATTAGACTAAGAAAAATTATTGGGATACTTAGGATTTAGATATTTATATAATATTATATTATACCCAAGATGGGATCAGGTGATCTTCGTACACAATATTTACGAATTCACTTTTCACTAAATTTGTTCGCGTTATATAAGCAATTATTAGTAATGAACCACTAATATTTAAAAAATCCAAAATAATTTATTAATTTAGCTACCGCATAATAATGTAAAAATATTCCGAGTTCATTTCTCCATTATTCAAAACATGGACCAGTTTCATAAACGATCAAAATACAATCCAGTGGATTCGTTATTCGACGGGCATAGATGGAATTCATCAAAAACTTTCTCGTGCATGTCACAATAATGTTTATCCAGGATGAATATTCTAACAATTAAAATAATGAATATGGTCTACATCTCCGGAGGGGAGCATACGCTATAGTAATATCAAAACTAACAGGAAACGATTTGAAGAGAGGGGAGTGGATGCAATGAGTGCGAGAGATGCAAAAGTTAATTAGTATGAATGAGCCTAGTGAGTATATTATGTATGTATCTATGAGTTAAGAAGTTTCCATGTTTGGAACATCCCGAGGCGATGATAAGTTTCACCAAGTTTTATATTATACTGTGCACAATATTATAACAAGCCGAGTTATATCTAGTAGAGAATACAACAGTGATTTACCACAAATACATGTTTTCTAAACTATTTATATATATATATATATTTATAATTATTTATATCAAACAACCCAGTGGAAGAGTTATATATGTATATATACCTGCTGGTTAGATAGATACTTAGGTATACCTATATATATATGTATGTTGTATAGTTATAACTCGTAAATACTTAATTTCATCTATTGAGCTTGCGAGACGAGCACGTTAACATTTACGAGTATTTGCATAATAAATATATTACTCAGCAAGTTAGTCCTAAATTTAATTAGAAACGATAAAATTAAAAGAAAAAAGTAAAATGTACTTTGTCAAATAAGATCATGACGTTTACTGTATATACAGAGTGATTTGTCAAACATACTTATCCCTAAATTGTCTTTTAATAATACACTTAAAATTTTTATTTTTTAGAATTTTTAAGTAAGTATCTATACCATATGGCATACTATATATTTTCAAATCATTAAATTTCGTATTCAAAAGTCTTTTGTGGTAATATAAACTTATTTTTTCTAAAGAGTACCATCTATATTGAATTCTATGTGAAGCGATGACATTCGTCGTATTTTTATTGATTACACGATATGTGATTATATAAAGTGTATATTTTTTTAGTATTTTTTCAAAAAAATATTGGTACAACTTCATCATTCAAAAAATCCAAATTTGAATAAATACATTTTAAAAAGGAGATAAGCGTACTTGGTATATTCACTAACCCCATATTTAATAATACTTACCTACCTTATACCTACGTTTTATTCATCTTGCGTTCGTTCATATATAATACAACTCAAAAGTGACTGCGTTTTGTCTGACCCCGAAATGCCCTTCTCTGACTATAAACGCGTACCCATATAAACCTATAGGCTATAAAACACCGTCCCAACACGTTTTCTCTTATTTTTGTTTTAACGAAAAACTTTATAATGTTTCTCTCTTTTTTCCTACAAAGTTTATGTCCTCTCGCACGCTCGCTCTTGTCCTTTTATTCATAATGTATAAATATACATAAACACGTCAGAGACAACATCATAAAATATACGGTACGAAATGCACTTACGACTCTCCTGAGTAATCACCAGAAAAGTGTTTGTCCAAATTGTATTAACCCCCACACCACCCTAGCTCTCCAAAAAAAAAAATACACCTCCATGGTGTACCTGTGTATACATTTTTGAGAAGTCCCACCGTCCGATAGAGCTATTGTAAATTAACGACATTGGCGTATAAGGTACAGTATAAAATATATATAATATATTTATATATACATTTGTATAATGCATATTACTTGTAACTAACCCGATAATTTTTTTTTATTATTATTATTTTTATTATTTCAATATTCTAATGCACCGCATTGCGATCCAAAACTATTAGCTTAAATTGTAAATATTACATGTTATTATATAAAAGACTGAACGTTTATGAAACGTTATCAGGAGATGAACCAAAAGTAATCCGATTGAGTACTCAGACGGTTACTTCAACCGCTTTCAAAAATAAAACGTATATTATATAATATTATAGAGGTAAAGGTCGGTTATATATAAATATATTATATGATCCTACTACTATCTACTAGCTATTAACTACTAATAAACTGACTTAAATTTTTAAAAAATCTATTTTTTTACATCTCAAACCATAATAAAAATGCATTTGAATTCATAATATCACTCAGATGAAACTTTTGCTGATAGTTTGGTGGTTACTTACCTATTCAAAATGTAAAAGAAGTAAAATACAGTTTTTTATGTCATTCATAAGGATCTTACACAAAAGTAGGTATAATAATGTAGAACACGATCCATATAGCAATTTCGTTTTTATTACTATTATTGGAGACAATTAATTAATATTATAAACAATATTTATTATAATTGTGTGTGCCTACTAAACTTACAAACGTAACATAATATACAATTTTGCTTTTTTTTATTGCAATCAATGCTATTATCCGTATTATACATTATGTATTATTTAATCAAACTTAACTTTAAGTTTGAAATTGTGAATTGTTAATGTGTTAACTGTTTGTAAATTATTATATAATCATACGAAGTTAGTCAGCGCATTGATAAACCATGTAGAACTGTATAAAAACTAAGAGGATTGAGGTATTCAATTATCGAAATGGCGGCATGGCGCAATATAGTAAGTACAGTTAAAAAACATTTTCTTTGTGCTTATATATTTCACTTACTAGGACCGAGATAAACTAATATTGAATGATGATAAAATAGTGCTCACTTTACGAAATAAATACGTTAAAAATATTTTTATTCGTGCGGAGCTACGAAGTACGCGTTGCGTCCATTATTATATCTATCCAATATCCATATCCGTTAAAATGGTATTATTTTTTTTATTAATTTTACTTTTAAACATTTTGTCACGTTCAGTATATGATATTTTAACCACTTTTTGATACTTAATATATAACACGGATGTAGCGTTAATACTGTAGGTCATTACTCTGCAATCTGCATACAAGATTTTTTTTTGTTAAATATAGGTACCTATATATTTGCTCAGGAATATTTAAAATATGTATATTTTGTAAATATTTTGCGATTATATTTTCATTCCATCATTTAAAAATGTATAATATACAACTGTAAAATAATATTACATAATAATAATTAGCGTTAAAATGGATCTATGCGAATTCACTTAATTATAACAAATTTTATCGTCAATCCCATTAGGCGGTAATAAAATAAAATATATAATACTGTGCTCGCCGTTATGGGATCAGACCGTTTGAGTGCATTAACCAAATGAGTCCATAAGACAAAAGATCCTCAACAAAATACAAAAATTAAATTAAAAATAATATACATAGGTACTTCGTAAAACTATATTGTATTCGAAGAAAATTCTTAAATAATATAAAATTGTATTATTTAGTATCTAACTACCTATTAAATTAAAACAATGTTTTTTTTTAGTTTTCAATAGTTCTGTAAGGCATTAGCAACACCCATTCAAAATGGCTATGCCTACGCCTACGTCTACATTATGTATACACTTTTCAAGATGGATGCAACTGGTGTTGGATGATAATAATTGGGAACAGCGTCGATGATACACCCCTAAAAATATAGTTTATTAACATTTCTTTTTTCAAACATGTTATTCGTAAGAAAAATTATAAAGCCCTAGAAGATGTACTTATATCACCGTAAGACGAAACTTGCTCTCGCGCACTTGTAGTATACCAAGTACCTAATTGTTTTACGAAGACTTTTGCCATTACTCGACTTTGAAACACAGACATCGGCAGTTCATTAATCCAGTGACAATAGTTGATTTTTTGTAACATAAACCAAAATATTATGCACGGCTTAACGCGATGGACTTTTACAGTAGCCAGTAGGTATTATAAATGTCAAATATATATCCCTATACAATACCTATAATCATGGGCGCCCATTGGAGAGGGTAAGATAGGGCACTTGCCCCCCCCTTGCCCAAAAAATATTTATGAACTTGTAACTCAATAAATGTTACAAATATTGCCATAATATTATTATTATCTTACATTTGAGAATTTTTTATTTGACCCCCCCCCCCCTACAATGTTAGCTATACGCCCGAGCCTATAATATTAATATCGTCGGTAAATATACTATATACTATAATATACTATTGCGCATATTACGTAAGTATAATATTCGAGAAGTCTAAAACTATAGAAACTCGCGTTTACTGAGAATATTATTCTCAATGTCAGTCGACTGCTTCCACCATAATAATATACTCGGGCATATCGAAATTCCACCCTAAGTCGTTATAATAATAAATCCGCAGCGATGACGACGAGGTACATTAAAATAATAACAATAAATAATATGTTCGGCGTCCAAAACAAATACGCGTGACATGTGTTGCTGAAAATTATTATGGTGTTTCTCCGCTGTGTTACAATAATATTATATTACATATTTGTTATAACACATAATATTATATTATATTTTGATACGATACACGCGCATGTAACTCGCCGTTTTTACACTAGCATTATACACTTGCACACGATATTAATATATTAATGGCAACAAGCGCATTATCTTTTTAATCATTTAATCCTATTGCGATGCCGATGTTCGGACACGATATGCCATATGCGAATTCTACGCGTACATACACTGCAGCGTGCCGTACGTTATTACGTGCTATATATTTAACCCCATACACTCGTTACGACGTTACGTAGTGTGTGTGTGTGTGTGTGTGTGTGTGTGCAATGTTTGCAAATAGTATAAACGTTAAAGCTTCAACCCCCCTCCCTCCACGACATTGCAATTAGCTTAACTTTTTAAAGGTTTTATTTTTTATTCGTTATTTTAATCACACCTGCGGCGTAGTATCGCATTTGCGGCGTAACAATCAGCGCGTCGAGTACATAAAAATATATATATATATTATATATATTAAAGCGCTGGCTGTGAACGAGAGCGTATATAATATATTAATATTTTATTTATTATATTATAAAGCTCAAATGAGTAATGACGTCCGTCGTAAATCGCAATAGTTATAGTAGGTAATAACAGTGTAGGTAAGTCTGTATGTATGACCACATGGCACATAGGTATAAACATAATAATATTATTATCATCAACGCGGCTTTTGTGCCTAATATAATAATATTATTATTATTTATAATATGATCGATGCATTGTCAAATTACAATCATTTAGGCACATTAAATATGATTAAAACTAAAAAACTGTGTAAATAAAACAGTATACTTGACGGTAATATTCAACGATTATTGTCAATCGACCAATTCGCTATGGATAATATAATAATAATAATATACCAACTCGTTGACCGCCATGCCTTAAACGGCTTAAATGACACCGAGTCGAATGTGATGTAGGTAGTAGGTACCTACCTATACACGCTCGATTTTCCGAGTTTAACAGACAATTGTGTAGAGCGCCACTATTTAATAAAATATATTAAAACAATCATAGAAGTAAATAAGTTATCCTATAAGTTATACCTATTTATAGTTTGTATTATTGATACTATATAGTAATTTATTTTTATTTTAGTTACTACATGATGAACTAATTTTTGGCAAAAACAAATCACATACCTATTATCTATATTAGCTGTATAAAAACAAATATATTATATTATCCATTTCTATTACTAGCTTATTGCTTATAAAGATGTCTATGTATATATATATATATACATAGATATTATATATTATATATATATATA
>VUJU01002462.1:0-36878 GCA_009835225.1 Aphis craccivora
ATATTCACAATTTTTTTTTATTACCATTTGAAGTTCAAATATTGACAAAAATTCATCAAAAGCATGAATATTTGCAAATTATTTTGTAGGTATGATTCATAAAAATTGTTGTATAAGTAGCTAAGAGTTGAAAATTTAATACAAGATTTTTCATAAGTTAAGCTTACATTAATTATAAAAGAACTTAAATTTTGGTGTATTCAAGCCGTTAAAACATAAACCACCTTTTTCACTAACCACTGGAAATGTTATCCTAGGCTGACAAATCATCTCCGTTCAGAATCGTTTTTCGTATACAATGATACCTATCATTGGATTCAAATTTAACACTCCTATAATATATAATAATGATCCACACGGCACCTAATGTACAGCAGAGCGGTACCCATTTGCCCACTTTTTTGATATTGTTATTAAGTATATTAGGTGAAGCAATTATTTTGCTATAAGTAATACAGTGTTAGTAGGTTGAATTATTTTTTTGCCGAAAATATTGTATTTTCAATACAATAATTGTGTTTGTAAAAATATAATGATAAACGTAGAAGTTATTTGTCTCTACAAATAATGTTTTGAAACTATAGCAAAATAATGAATAGGTATCGTTAATCGTCGTTATTCATATTTAAAATTTAATTTCAAAATGTGAATATTAAATACTTATCAAAATAAATCGTGCTCATAATATATTTTAAATATTATATATTATTATCTACATTAGAACATCTTCTAAGATGTGAGAACCTTGTATTAAATTGTTATGCATTTTGATCAAGCAATTTTTTACCTATCCATATATATTATATATATATATATAAAAAAAAAACGATAAATGTAAACGTCAAACGTCAAATATTTATAAATAACTCGGAAAAAAGGCAAAATACTTTTAAAATTATAGCACGCTCAAGTTTAAAAATCGAAGTATTATACTTCTCAACTTCTAACTAAACAATATTCCTCCCCTCCGCCGCCTAAATTATTACGACACGAATTTTGTTCACAGAGTGGAAAACGTTATCTAAAAGGTCGGTGCGCCAATATTGTACGTGTTATCAAAACATAAATGCAGATTTATACATACGTAGGCGGTTAACAGTATTATATAATAACATAGAAATCGCGACCGTCGCGTTATCTTCACAGATTACGACGATATACCTATTATAAGCTCGTCTCGTTCGTCTCGAATCCCGAACACGGCAAACCACCGCAGTGTTATTTATTATTATTATCGTTAAAATAATATAATTATTATTAATAGCAGTTGTGACTGCAGTTGTCGCACTGCCCGTAGTGGCCCGCCATCATCCCTATCGTACCTATTATTTAATAATCGTCTTTCGGCGATTCGTACGCACAGATAAGACAGCGTACCACCGTCGGCGTTTCGATCGGTTTCTGTCATTTCCGCTCGTCGATCCACAGTCTACCTCCGCCGCCGTCATAATAACAATACCTATCGTCGATAATATTACATCAAAAAATCGTCGTTTTACAAGTATACTCTCTATATTATAGTCGTCGCACGTTGATCTCAAAAACTTTTTTTTCGCCAACGATTCTACTTATTATTTACCTACGATACAACGATACAAACGACTCACCCATAGTAATAAAACTATATGATATAATAATAATAGTTAAAATATCATAATATTGTACCATTAGTTGTGAGCCTACTCGGTAAACGGCGACATAATCGTTTTACATCCGTCACTTCGTGGTCACCTGCTCGTCCGGTCCTCCAGCGACAATAATATAAAAATTGTCATTATTTGTGACACGACAACGGTTGCGAACGAACATGGACGGAGACGGATGCATCGATTTCCTAGAAAAGGTACGTGCAATCGTAACGCATTTATTATTATTATTACCTATTATTGTTGTTGTTGTGTGGTTTAAAACGAATTTGTTGGTTAGTCGGCACACCATTATTGTTATTTTTCTCTTTTGTATCCACACAGTTTTTAGCACAATTCACGCGCTGAGGCCTAAACACGTGTGAAGCTTCGCGTTTTTTATTTAATAAGAAGTTTCTGAAATTAGTCAGTATTCATTCTGTTTTCACTTAATAAGTTTTTGTAATTCTACACTACACAGCTAACCATAATAAATTTCACATTGTACATGGTGCCAGTGATGGTAGGTATACAAAAATAGGCCTCGGTGCTAACCACTAAATCGATACGTAGGTGTGGGCTTGACGGCGACTAACATGTTGCCCAACTGTAGATATCATGCCGATCACAAGTTCGTAGGTTACGCTATACCCTATACATAAAATAAAGCGCATAATATTATTGTTATATTTTCGTCTGTTGTTCCGGCTTTCATCGGAAATGCTTTTATGCTGTACCTCCAAAAAAAATAAATAATATTAAGTATACGGTTTTTATCCTCGCTGAACATACTTTTATGGTTTATAACGTTATTTTTTTACTTTCTTTCAACCATCAATAAATATATTAATACATTATTATCATATTATCGATAAATAACAAGCAAAACGGCTTCGTTGTATCGATTTCCGCAGTAAACTTAACATCATAAATCATATAGTAACTATATAATAGCGACCAAACAATAGATATTATACAAATTTATATATACATATAGACTTTAATCACGTCACTGCGATATATTTGAATCGAACTTATCATTGGTAATGTTTGCGGGCTAGTGTGGCTAATTGGAAATTGTGGGACATTGAAGTAGTGACTGTGATGCGTGTTTGACCATCGATTGATGGTGTTTTTCGCCTCGACGTGGTTCATGGATAGTTTTCACAGTTATTATGATTACGAGTAAATGATATTTTTGCTTGCTTCGAAGCATTTTCTGTGTTTAGTCAACTATACGTAAATAAAATGATGTAGGTATGAACTAGAAATATAGGTACATCTATGTTTAAAGAGGTATATATTGCTGTAACGGATTTCGTGCGTCCTGCAATAATCAATAATCACCAATCAGTTATAACGATCAAAAGATTGAAATTAAACGTCTATCGACCAAAGGCCGTTTGGAAATATTTGGACTATTTTTGGCTTTTGTTTTATTACCTGCGGTCCGACACTGACAGATAAATACGGTCTATGTCTGTACGGCCGTCAACCGCTCACGATTTGCACACGCACTGCATGTGTACAACGAACTCAAGCACGCGATTATTTTAGCCCACTCTTTACACCTGTCAGTTGTCAGTGTTGAGGGTTAAAGGTGCGATTTTGTAAACGATTCTGTGGACTTTTTTTAAATATCACTTTTACCCATCACCGTAAATGTCATTAGCAGTGACAAGATAAACCGGAAATCGCGTAGGAATTAATAAAAATAAGACTTTAAAAAAAAGGGGAAAGTAAATACCTAACAACCAGCGTATCTCGACATTAAAGATAAGTCACTGTAATTTATGTGTTAAATTTAAATTAAATGATAAAAAGTTGCCTATTACTAATCGTATTTTACGATGTAGCTATATTTATATTAAAATAATCTATTTTACTATTATTAGGTTGAAGTTATTTTTGCTTAAAACTTTATATTTAAAATTTCACTATGGGTATAAAATCTAATAATTAACAATATACGTTAAAAGTTTCAAGTAAGTACCCAGAAATAATATTTTTAAATTACAATAAAATACCTATAACGGCTATAACCGGTATGTTCTTTGTTTAAGTATCTAATTTCGTCCAAACTAAAACTTAAAACGTCTATAAAAAACCGTGTTAGTACTTTTTAAAAGTTTTTGTTTACAATATGAAATAATTTTGAAAAATATCGTATTACATTTTCAATTATTAGCTATCAAAAACGAATAATTTATACATTTTCATCTTTAAAACTAATTGCAAATTTTTGTTATTTTTACGAATATTGTCAAAATCTAAACTTTTAATGCTTATAAAAAAATCCATGGCTATCCATCTGTAATGTTTATAAAATCTTAGGTTAAAAAAATTTTATCTCGCAATGTCTTTTAACTAGAAATAAATTCATTTTAAAAACGCCATAAAAATATATACTATCATATAAAAATTGTACAAGAAGTATTATAATTTTTAAGAATTTAAAATAATCATATCCACAATTTTTCATTTACCTACCAACCATAGCGATACGCCGATACAAGACTTAAATTATAATTTCAATATAGTACACACAGACATAAAAAAAAAGTTTTTATTAATAATTATTATTTACTTTTCTTCTAAGAAGTTAACGTAGCAGAAAAAAGATTTATCAAAAATTTCCCCTGGGCCTAGTTTATCATTAACGCAATTAAAGGAGTTTTAAACTCACTCCACAATCAAGTTTTTATCAAGTAAATTCTAAATAAATATAATTTTCTTCTACATTTTGAAATCGAACCTAATAATTAATATTATATTAAAAAACAAAAATCATATAAAATTATCTAAAAAGTATAAGACAGTAAAGTACTAATAAGTGGTATAAACGTAGACAATACAAACTGTCATTACCTTCATTGAGAATGTGAGTTGAGAATAATAAAATATATGTTATGGCCATAAAATATTTTACTACAGATACCTAATTATTATAATAGAAAATAGTACCTATAATGTGTGTTTGCAAACTATAGATAGTTATTGAATGTAAATTCAATGGTAATTGATGTAAATAAAAACTCGTTATTGTAGGTCAATAACTATAGACTATAGTTGTGGCTACGTTACACTTTATTTTTAAAATCAATATTACGATTGGCTATTGAGTACCCGCAAAAAATTTTAACACATTTTTGTGTGTATGACACTTTAAAAACATAATAATTTCTTAATTTTTTCGATCTTAATTCTTTACTATTTAAGTATAACTATACGTCTATAATACAGTACCGGCTAAACAAACATTATCTACTACCTTTATCGTAAGAAAAAAAACGTATGCCTACAATTACTTTACATATTGTGTAAAGGCAGTGAAATTATAGGTATCTATTGCTATCTACAAATGTATTATTATATTTACACAAAATCAGCTTATTGCCTCCGTCTACGAAAAATCGGATTTGACGGCGGCGTGTAAGCTTTTACCATTTTTGCGTCAACCCTTTTTGTTCGTAATTTGATTTTTTGTTAAATCCACTATATAATGCCTCGCATTTTATACTCTGATCCAATAATAAATACTATTCCTATAACTTCAAAGTCTCTACTTTCCTATTATAGCCACGTTTCGATTCACGATAAGAACGACACACATGTATGCACGCATAAATTGTTCATAAAAATCGTTTAACGTCCTAAAAATAACCATTCAGTTTATGAAATCATAGCTGTAGCCTAAAGCTTATATAAGTTATACGACTAAATGTATATACTAAGCAAAAGACAATGTATTTTTGTTTTGTTTTTTAAACTTTTAATAACCTATAAAAAACGTTTTTATTTTTTTAATTTATTTTTATTTATTTTAAAGGATTCGACGCCGACAATTTTTAAGAACTTGAACATAAAGGAATTTTAAACCTACGTGTTATATAAATGTGTGTAAAGAGTTTGAGAAGTTCAAGAAATAGGTATTCAATTGGTTTTTTTTATTTTTATATAATACATAATTCATTTTTACGTACATTCATCATTTTTGATGGTTTTCTTTAATATCATAAAAGTACTTATTGTTAGATAGTATTAAACATTCTTAGTTTAACATAAAACATAGGTACAACAATTTTAAAATTATACCTATAACATTATATACTTTTACATTAAATATTAAATCTAATGGTACTTTAATATCATCAACATTTGTTTTAAAAAAGTCAATTTTTCACTTTTGTTAAGTATTTCAGACTTCAAGCACTAGTACTGACTACTGAGTAAATTATCATCAGTTTTGGTATGAGACAGTAAAAGAATAAATGTAACGATGAAGCGCTTCCGGACGCGCGTATTCATGTCAATAACGCGTTACACGAATAATATGTTGACGTTTTTTTTCCTCAAAATAAAAAACTTTTACCAATTGTAATTAACTAATCTATTACCCAAATAATTTAATTCATCATGAACTATATTTAAATACAATTTTCTTACATTATTTTTAATTGATTTTTTTAGGTAAAAATTATTAAAATTTTAAAAATGTTACTCACAAAATTGTGAAAATTGTGTTTTTGTAGCAAATCCAAACATTTTTTAGAAGTATTTTACGGTAACTAGGATATTAATAGTCGATACAATTATTAGTTCAAGATCTGTTTTAGTATAAAACTTACAGACTACAGAATCGAATACATTTGTTTGAACCGAGTATATTAAAAAACTGTGTCCTATGGGTCATATAGCTTTACCTATATCAATTTGGTTTTTCAATTGCACGTTTACGTTTACCTTATATTAACCGTTTTTCCTCGGGTTTTTCTATTATAAATTATAATAATATATAATTTCGTAAGTAATTGCACAACAATCACTAAATTATGATTTCTATGATTTATTTAGATTCCACGTCGTTTGAGTTAGGGTTTTGATTTTTCTTCGTAAACAAAAAAGTAGTTGTCGAAATATTTCCTTTGAGAATTATTATAATTCTATATCATGTCTATATATATAAATAAATGTATTTAGTATATATTTAAATACTTAGTATATCAATATAATATAAAATTATTGTTTCATTATTCATTTATTTAAAAAAAAATCTTCTTTAGAGTTTAGATGATCAATTAAGTAAAAACTGAAATTTACAGTTTTTATTTATAACTAGTTTTTGAAAAATTCGATTTCAATTTCCAACGATTTTTATACCTAAGCGTTTAAAGTTCAAATTTATATCAACTTCATCGAATTTGGAAAAAAAAAATAACATTTTTATATTCATATCTAATGTCTGAAAATATTAAACAAAGTTGTATGAATACAAGCTTTTCATGCAAGAATTATAAAAAAAAAAAACTGAGTGCAATTCCAAAAATATTTTCTATGAATATAATGATATACCTATTTAAACTAATTTCGAGACTAATTTTATATTCTGAATAAGTATTTGATCTGTTCGATATTTCTAGGGTTTCTTTTTTTTTAATTTTATGCAATATGGCCACATATTAAGTTGTTTAAAAATGTATTTGCTCAATTTTTTTTGAAAAATGTTTAAAGTTAAAATGTTAACAAAATTCATTAACATCACGAAAATATATTCAAATTATTTTGTAGTTAAAAATGTATAAAATGTTCAATTTTTATTGGTTATCTTAAAAATTAAATTCATGGTTCGTATTTATTAGTGTTTACTTATTCAAATTTAAAAATCTAAAAAATATTGGCTTTTATAACTGTTACGTATAGGTATGTTAATATGTAAATATATTTTATATACATAATGGTATTTTCAAAACATTTAGATTAATTTTAAGCTATTATACCATGAACCTATTCAACCAGTTTTACGATAAGTCGGTATTAACTCAAAAGTAACAATAATATAATATTATGATATAAATACACACAATTGAAATGTAGAGACTTCTAGAAATACTTATCCTTTGAGGTATTATATTGTGCTGTTGTAAACCCTATTTTGGAGTAAATACCGTTGTTTGGAGTTCACACACAATATTCGTGTTGCTATGAAAACGGAAAAGGTTCATCGGATATTATTGAAGTATGCAAACCTTAAGTCAAATATCCCATGTGAGCCCCGTAATTACAAACTTGATTTAGTTTCCTTGGCGGAGCGTAGACGTATTTTATAAGTTGTTGAGCGGATTGTTACAAGGTAATATTGATTTGCTTGAATTACTTTCTCTAATATATTTTAAAGTACAAAAGTACTTTGGACTCTATGTAACTCTTTTTTTATGTTTTTTTTTTGACACCACCAACAACCTCAAAAACAAACCTATATTAGCCGTGTAATGATGATCAATGACAATGTTGTGGGTTCTACATGCGCCTTATAAATCTTTTCATCTAATATTATTTAGCTACTAATATGTTTATATAACATATCTTTAATATCCTTGTACATAGTATACATATTATGTCCAAAAGGGTTTATTCTATATGTTATAATTAACGAAATTGAAAATAAAATGATATACCTACAATTATAATATTGAAAATTAATAATATGATAAATGCAATGTTTTCGCAAAAACTAATCAACCTGTCGTATTATACAAACAGTAAAATACGTGTCTATAATACCAATATAAAATATAAATATATCATAAAGTATAGTGTGCAATATAGTCTAACAGACTCGTCTCCGCTCAGAATCGTTTTTTATACACAATGATTTATTATTAAATTTAAATTTATCACATATACGTTTCAGTAATTTATTCAATGACGATGCATTCTTGACACCTACTATGTCTATACGGAAGAGCGGTTAACTACTTTCTCCATTTTCCTTACTTTAAATCGATAATGTACCTGCTGACATGGGCCACCTACAAGTCACTTTGAATTATAGTATTAACAATATTTAAAATATATATAATTATTGATTCACATTAATAATCCTTAGCACAATAAATACGATAGTTTCGAGGTTAATACCTCTTCATCCATCTTCTCTCGATAAAGGTGCTTATAGATTTACTTTGCAGTGCTCGAATCGAAAAAAAAACTGACAGCTTTCCGAGAAAATAGTTTTCACTACGTATAACGGTATGTTACGATACAATAATTATTTACGGAACGATAATAAATAAAAAATAATGGAAAACGAAAAACCTTGTACAGTACCTTTATGTTGTGTTAAATAGATCCATATATTTCATTATTTACTCCGTGAAAACATAACATCCTCATACCTAGACAATTATCGCTATTACTTTTATACCGGTTAAAGACATCAAAATGTTTGCGTTACAAACACCGCCTTTAAGACAAAATATGTTCTAGAATTAACTAATTTTAGATTCTGAACGAAGTGAAGAATGTATTGATTTTACAATGATGTGTGTTTTTTTTTTTTTGTGTGTGTCTGTCACCACGTTTTGGAGCTGTAAAAGTGCTCCGATTTTAAAAAGTGGATCCTGTTTCTGATAGGAAAGTGAATGTAGTTGGTACTTTGGGGGGTCAAAAGTAAAATTTCCAATAGTTTTCAAAAGCGTCAGGAAAAACCCTAAAAAAGTAACAGAAAAACGGGAATTTTTACGCAAACCCAGTTTTCGACCAAATCGATTTTTTTATATGGTTGTAAATCAAAAACTAATCACTGTAAACACTTGAATTTTTCACCAAAGACTTATGTAAGTGTAATCTATATACAGTTAAATTTTCAAAAAAATTTGACTTTTTTTAAGTTATTTATAGACCATAGAAATTTTCGATTTTTATGAGAATTTTTTTTTGAAGTGTTGATAAAAAAAATTTGGATGACCAAAAACACTTGAAAATTTAATACAAGGTTCCTTATAAGTTGTTCTTAATGTAGCTAAAAAAAATTAAAAATCGTTAGTCACAATTTTTTTTATAAGCGTTTATAGTTCAAATTTTTACGAAATCTATCGAAAACGCGAATATTTGCAAGTAATTTTGAAGTTGAAAAATCATAAAATTTTTTGTGTTAATAACTAAGGATTAAAAATACAACACTAAGTTTTCCGTAAGTTTTCCTTCAAGTAGTTATAAAAAAAACTCGAATCATCATTATAGGAAAAATTTTAAGCGCGTTTGAATTTTAAGCTTTTACGAAATAGCGTAACGATAACGATTTATCCTCAAACGATTTTCATTATTTTTTATTTTTCATAAAGTAAAAGCCGTAGATACTTGAAAATTTTACCAGTTATTAAGATTGGCGTTTTCTTTACGTGATTTAATTTTCAAAATATTTTGACTTTTTTGAGCTATTTATAGACAACTAAAATTTTCAACTTTTCTGAAAAAATATTTTTGAAGTGTCAATAAAATTTTTTTGGCCCTATCAAAATACTTGAAAATTTAATGCAAAGTTCCTCATAAGTTATTCTTATAGTGATTAAAAAATTATAACAATACATAGGCACAATTTTTTTTTATTAGCATTTGAATTTCAAATATTGACGAAAATTCGTCAAAATCATGAATATTTGCAAATTATTTTGTAGGTATAATTCATAAAAATTTTTGTATAAGTAGCTAAGAGTTGAAAATTTAATACAAGATTTTCCATAAGTTTAGCTAATAATAATTATAAAAAAACTTAAATTTTGATGTATTCAGGCCATTAAAACATAAACCACCTTTTTTACCAACCACTGACCATTATATCCTAGGCTGACAAATCATCTTTGTTCAGAATCGTTTTTCGTATACAATGATAATTATCATTGGATTCAAATTTAACGCTCCTACAATATATAATAATGATCCACACGGCACCTAATGTACAGCAGAGCAGAGGAAATTTTTATTATTTCCTATTTATTATTACCCATTCTATTAGAAATAAATCTACTTACTTCAATTAAATATTATAGGTACTACTATAATATGCTATATACGTTTTAAAATATTTTTGTTTTTATACTTTCAAAACTTGTTATAAGTTAATAATTGTCTTCGTAATTTTTGATGAACATACAAAAAATTATTTATTTTCGGTATAAAGTATATTATGTATGCAATGTATTATAAATATAAATTCCGGGCTTATATCATGAATATATTATACAGTTATAAAAATAACTTAAACGGTAGTATTATTATTATTACTATTGGAATATAAAATGGTAAAAGATTTTATTGTTCTCAAAAATAACAATCAACAGACTTAAAATCGGTTGTTACTTGTTACGTAATACGTATTATGTGCGTTCGTGCTTTATTTTTACGTCGTATTAAATATTTTTAAAAATTCACTTTTTATGTAGGTTTTTTTTAATAACTTAAAGATTTTTAATGTATATATAATAATTATATATATTTATATATTTGTGTGTAATCTCTACTCAAAATGCGTGTCAAAAACATGCACATATAAAAAAAACCCTGGAAATTCACCGTACTGTACGTCTGCAGGTGTCGAGTGTAAGTATACTTCAATGAGAATGAGTCACTATTGCATACGATAAACGATTCTGAGCGGAGATGGTATACTCAGTATAGTGTCTCTAAATTACTGCTATCATGTGCGATATACTTTTCCATTAGTTTAAATATAATTTTAATGTGATTTCTGCCAAAAATATAGCATAATGTATATTATGTATAATAATTTATTATAATGTATTATAATGTATATTGTCTATGATATTATATAACTAACTGTAGTAAGCATTATATGTACAATCATTTTTTATCATATATTATAATGACTTATTTATAAGTCAATGTCTTTTAGAATGATATTTTTTTTATGTTTGTAGTATACAAATTGTTTCTATAGAAAAATTAGTCTAAATCTTTTAGAAATTTCATTGTGTTTTTAATAAGTAATATGATGAAAAGTTTTGAGTTTTTACGAATAATATATTTCCAATTACAACAAAACGACTAAAGAAGGAAAAACGTTTATTTTACGTATGAAAATCCAATTTTGTAGAATTATAATTTCAAACGTTGATAAAAAAAAAAAATGACTGTGGATTTACGCCAAACATTTTTTTTAATTCCCTTAAGAAAAATGTGTAAAGAATTTTGTATTACATTTTCAGACAGTAGAAGTACCTATTAGAATTAATCAACGTTAAACTACACACACATAATTTGAAAATTGTCAGGATTATAACGAATTTTGAAACTAGGAATTTTCCACATTTTAAACTTGAACTCAAAGAACAAATAAGATATATTTTTTACCTGCAGAAACTATCAACCTTATTAGTATGAACAATTTAAGTATTATTTTATTATTGCTATAAAAATGTCTTCAGGAACAAAAAAATACACGCACATTATATCGTTGTACCTAAAGTGAATATACATATCTGTTTTTTCCGTTCAGAATCTAAAAGTATAAAATAGTTGTTTTAGATATTTTATAGTGTTGATCGAGCGATAAAATTGACCGGGTTAATTATC
The DNA here is from genome assembly GCA_009835225.1 of Aphis craccivora. Taxonomy (NCBI): domain Eukaryota; kingdom Metazoa; phylum Arthropoda; class Insecta; order Hemiptera; family Aphididae; genus Aphis; species Aphis craccivora. The sequence continues at coordinate 11,997 of VUJU01002462.1, forward strand.
TATCAATAATTTTAGATTAATCATAAAACGATTTTTAGCAACAACAAAAAAATTAAATCAGCAACGAAATTATTAGATAATAATAACGAAAATACACTAACAATTTTTATCGTCCCATCCTACTCTTGGTGTTTTCCGTTTTGTAAAAATATACTCGAAACCATCAGTATGTACCTACAATTTGTTTTCCAAAGATGGGAAACATACAAATACACAAAGTGCTAGTGATTTAGATTTCGGATTGAATGTAACCGACGACCGCTATTTTAAAATATATTTAAGACATTATGATACTAACTTTTCGTATAAATAAAAAAATAATATTAATAATAATAGGTAGACAAAATTAAAATATTATGCAGCCTTATACGCGTAGTGTAGGTACGTTAATAATAAATTATTAACAAAGTTTAGTAAGTACTTTCAATTTATTATTTCTTAGTAGACATTTTAAGTTTACTACTCAAAACATGATCAAAAGATTTATCAGACAACTTTTTATAAGTTGAAAACAAAAATTTAATTCAATTATAATATTGTTTAAAGCTTATTTTACGTTTTGTATAGTTTGCAGAATTGCGGTAACTCGATAGGTATATTTATCAAACTGTTGTTTTAAAAATTTGAAACTACTGCAATAGTTTAAGTGTTATACTATCTATACTCGTATTTAACATAAAGTTGTTTAAATATAATTTTTCAAATTAAAAATTCGGTTTGAATGCGTTCTGACTTTTTTATGTAATTCAATAGCTATACTTAACGTTTTATAAGTACGTTGATATTTTTCCTAAATCACTGCCTTCAAGTTTGCTTAAAAATATAGTATGCATAGACGTATTTAGGAGAGCTTGGTAAAATTATCTTATCACTCCCCCAGAGTTTTTCAAACATTAATACAATAACAATATTTTTTCTGTAAGCTAATTGATAAAAAATATAATCCTTTATTTTTCTGGTGTCCCCAACTGTATGATTTGTTCATTTTATTTTTTTAAACTCAATAATGTATTAACACATTCCTCTGTCGATAGGTTATATTTAATTTCATTTAGGTTAAGTTATGCGATATCAACTGATAAGTCAATACCGTAAAACGCGTGGTATAAATAGTTTTGTGAAATAAATTAACTTAAATTGGTGAACATATTATGTAATAATATCCGAAATGGCAAAAGTTTCAAATCTTTGCTATTAATATTTCTTAAATTACATAAAAACAATAAAAAATAATTTTGAGCGACATTATATTTCTTGTACGAATATCCAATTAGGTACTAATATTGTTTATAAAAATTAAAATACTGTACAGTACTTTTTTTTTTTTAATGTTATTAAAAAAACGTACTAGAACCTTTTTAAAATGTCTAACTTAATAATATGTAAATAAAATGAATTGTTTACCTGAATGTTCTACATTTTTAAAAATTTAGAGTAATATTTTCAAGTTACTATTAAAATAGAAAATTGTATAAATTCTTGAATATAAAATAATTTACAAATTATCTTGATTTTATCAATATTTAATTTCAAAGCTTGAAAAAATAAATGACTATATTTTCAATATTTTTATAAACCATAATTAAGTTCTGAGTATTATAATTTTATAAGCTTGTTGATTAACAAAATACTTTGCTAATTATTTTATAGTTTTTATCAATTATTAATTAAAAAGAGCTATAGGAATTTATTGACCTTCCATATTACACATTAGATTAGGTACAATTTGTTCCTGAAACAATCCTAAATACATATTATAAATCGAACCATTTTTTTCTGCTGTATTAAAGTATTTTAGAACACAAAAAAAAAATTATTGAATCATATTATACATTTGTATAAATTTTTGTACAATTATTATACATTGGTATACAACATATTTTAAATAATGAATAAAACAAATCATCACTCTTTTTAGAATTTAAAAAAACTAAATTAAATAAGTCATGTATTAATAATAGTCAATAGATTTTATGTTGTATTAATTTAAATAGATAATTAATATTTAATAAATAGTAAATAATATCCTTTGAAAGCTTTAAACACTATGAGCACTATGAGCTATCACTAATATTTAGATTTGTATACATTGTATGTTGATATTTTTAATTTCATATGTATTATCAATTATATCAGTTAATTGTCGAATGGTAATAAATGAAACAAAAATTAAATATTACTATTATTCAATGTAGAATGTAGAGTCATTAATTTATGTGTTATTTAATTGTAGGTATATTTTTTTTTCATTTTAAGTAAAATCACTAAAATGTGTAACGACTACTAACAAGTGTTATATTATATTCGAATGTTGAACACTTAACTACTTACATAAAAATCAAATTGATATATTTCTTAGTTGCTTTACAGTTTTAATAATTTGTAATATTTTTAAACATCAAAAGTTAAAAATCACCTTCATAGCTTCAAGGTTGTAATTTATAGTTATATAAAATGGTTTAAATCAAAATATAAATGTATAGATTCCAAGAAATAGGGTATAAATTATAATCTTTATCTCCGTATAATCAATAATTGTACCGCAAAAATGTGTTTCAAGTAGCTATTATTATGATAATATGTTTTTTTTTTTTTTTAATAATTCTAGTGGTTATAACTTGTTATTGCTCCATTTTATAAATACTTCGGTCCACTCTATAAATTATTGGACCAATACAAATATTATAACAAACATTTTAATGAAACTTAGGAAGCCGTTTTGCTGTGTAGTAAATTTTTAGTATACCTAGCTCGTATTCGAATTGGTTACTGGCTACTGTAGCGGATGTGACTCATCTTAAAATTCTGAGAGGAACGAAGAATGTATTGATTTTACAACGTATGTGTTCTTTTATTTATTTCACTTTTTCTAGCAGAAGAAATGCTCCAATCATCAATTTGGATGAAGGTTTTATGTTACAAAATACAATCTGAATGGGTATTCATTAAAATGGCTAAAACGGAAAATGCTATGTACTTTTTGAAAAAAAAACCAGGATAAAATAAAAATAAGAAAATATATTTTTTTAAATTGAATCATTATTGTTAAAATAATTGTTCAGTAACCAAAGTCATCATAAAGTTTTTCCGTCTTCACCCACAACCGTTTTTCATTGTGTACAATGATTATTGAATTCAAAACACGCGTTCACCATACAATGATCTACTCAATGACAAAATACGCTCCACGCTTAGGTACTGTGGATGCTTGACGGCTTTCTATATATAGGTAGTAGGTACCCAGGTAACCCATACATATTATAATGTGACGCGTACATTTTAAGCTTAGGAAATTGTTATGAATAGCATGAGAAAATAAGAAAATTTGTACTAGTTTAATGTTGAACTCAATAATACATCACGAAATACAGTTTTTTTTAATTATTTATTGGTTCTGTTACAGGAAAGGATTTCAAAAGAACTTAGAGTTCGCATGAACGAATGGAAAGAAATTATAGTATTGTTAAACGCAATAATGTCATGGCAAAAAAATTGGTTTCCAGCGATTACGGTTACATGTGTAACGAGTTTATATTTGTAAGTATATAATATTATACTCGTGTGACCTACCCACTCACTCGTATGAACAATATAATATGAGCAACCTATATTACATTTTCACAAAAAAAAAAAAAAAGTAAAATAAAATAAAATCCCGTCTGGTTTTCCTGTACACATTTGTGTGTGTTCTTTGAAACACACACAGTTAACAGCGTATAACGTGATACCATGGTAAATAATAACTGTTGAGTATAATAAAGGGAAATTGCGGACGAGATACCGCACGATGTAAATACTGCTATTTAGATATTAGAAGTTGGATCCAAAATTAATATTACCTTCGCACACACAATATGAGTTTGATTTGACTTGGCTCGTCGTAACCACGGGGTAACCGTAATAAGCTGTCTTGTTAATTGTTGGTAGGATATTTATTTCTGTCAATTGCGTTTGATGTATTTAATATTATAATACCTATATGCTACACAAAAATAACAAAATAATATTTTGTGTTCATTCAAAGTCACGCCGAATTACAGCTGCACCGATGCGCTGTGTATTAGGTTACCGTGAAACTTTGATACGCGGCTGACTGAGACATTATTAATATTCTGGTAACTCGTATATTATATTTCTTGTAGCGTGATTAAAACGTCATATTAATGTCCATTTATCTTATACGGAACGTGAACGGATTTTAAATAATAAATTATACTCGTGCTTTGCTATATGTATAAATTTACCCGATCAGTTATTATACACATTTACATAATATGTTTTATAAGTATTGTTATTTTTATCAATACACCTGAACATAAAATTTAAATTTTTAGTTGTGCGTCCGCTAACACTCGGTAGACCAAGCTTGCCTGTTTTATACATGTTGAAACGTCAAAATAAACGTTAATAACTAATAGGATATAGGTAACCGAAACGGAAAAATGAAATGCAGCCATAAATAATTGTTGAAACAAGTACAAATTTCTGGTTTTCGGGAGACGGAAAGTTTAAATTTACCATTTTGAAAGCATTTTTCCAAAAAGTCTATTTAAGTTTTAATTTTATACTAATAATCGAATTGAAAAATTAAGTTTTTAAAATTTAAAGATTGATTTTTAATATATTATCTATTTATACTATAAACCTATTCACGCTGTTTAATAGTATTTGCAATAAGGTATTAGTTTATTTATTCATAAGTCATAAGTTCATAATAATATGAATGTATGATATAAATATGTATAATTTTAATAATTAAATACGATGATTTCGAAATGCAAAAAGTTTTCCATAGGAAATGATAGTTTTGATTTCTTTTAAGATATTATTATCTGGTTTGTATTTTATATTTTTATGCTATAAATAAGTTTTTAGTTTTACGATTTTTATAGAAAGATTTTATTAAATGTTGAGTTATATAAATTTATATGATATGGTAAAAAAATATATTATTATATAATTGTTAAAATAAATGCAATGTTTTTGGAAAAAAATTAAATCAACCCATATCAATCCTAAAAGTATAAAATAAGTTACTTTAATAGCTATTAATATATATATAAATATATATATATTATAATATTATTTGAATTAATATTTAACACGCCCATCACAGGGAACTACTTGACACCTAATATATATTACAGAGCGGTACCCACTTATCTACTGATTTTTAAAATTAAATTTTGAGTTTTATTTGTTGGTTTTTAAAACCCTGTATATTTTTATTTGTAGAATATGTTAAACCCATGAGTTATGATTATATTAGAACGTTCTTACCTATGTAATAATATCTTAATACGTCTGTAAAATATTGTCACCAATAAAACAGTGAATGCTTTATAGTTTATAGTCTAGAAGATTTTCATCTTACACCACTGCACTCATGTTCGTATTTAAGTCTCCAAATTGCCTGAATGAGATTTCAAATAAAACTAGGAATCGATCAATGTGTACTACATTTATTTTTTGTATTTAACCAATCATAAAATATATTATAGTAATAATTAATATAAACTGAAATGTATTCATGATTCGTGGCTTCATGGAGTATTTTAAAAATAGGAATGATTCTTCGGAAAACTGATTGTGGTATTACGCAGAACGGAGTCCACAGATGATGACGTAGTTGTTTACAAGTTTTTTTATGTTTATTATTTGAAATTAAACAATCTATACATATTTTGTACAATACGCGTAATTGGTTAGGTACTAGAAGGTTTCTGAATTTCACAAGACATTTATTAAGAGAAACCGCCCATTGACGACACTCTTGTAATATTTAATGCAGTAAAATATATTTTGACCATATTTTTAATTATTTATATTTGCTATTTAAATTATAAGTGTTCACTGATCATCATGACATCATGACACAAACATCTTTTTTACAAATGAGAATTAATCTTTTTTTCTGTAAATACAAAATTATAAAATCGGTAATTTTTGTCGAATAAATTTAAGTATGATTAAAATACATTAATAGAATAATGCTAATTACAAAATAGGAAGGTATTTAAATAATCAGCCCATCAGCCTAAATTATTAAAATTAAAATAACTAAAATTAAAAACTTATTTGCTTAAAAAATAGAAGATTTATAAAAATTAAATGTTTGTATTATATAAGCGTAATATATTAAATTGCTTTAACTTGATATCAATATAACCTTACAGTTTTTTACTGTACTAATAGACAGATTCAGATCTGGGAAGCTATTCTTAAAATCAGACGAATTAGATTCGTTAACGAACGATTCACGTGATATATTTCCGTATACGATCAAAAAATCGTATTCTTAAATTATTTTCATTAATATTATTTTAAGAATAGCCTCCATGTTCCCGGTGTGAGTGTTTATAAAAATATTATTTTGGTGGATTCTTTCTTTAATCTTAAGCTCGATTTCAATCCATTATTTATCGATTTAAGCAAGTACATTACCTGTAGGCTGTAATACAAATAATTATAATATTGCCGTTATCGTTGGGGTTTTAGATATATGTGGCTGGTCAACTGTTCGATACTAAACATGATATGGACGGCCGGCTTATGCACTGCCTTGTTGGATTGCATCGTTTGTGGTCCATTTCAAAGGATCCTACCTCCTAGCAGTTGGGACCAGGATAAGGAGCGCACGTTCACAGAAATCTCTGAGTGGGTGGCCGATTGCTGGGTGACGACTAAGCTGTATATGGGCCGATTTTTCAACCTCAGACAAACACATACTAAACTGGTAAATATTTTGTACATCATAAATGTTTTAAGGCCATCTGCAGTCTCGTGCGCATATGTGTAGGAGGGGTTCAATCCTACCCATAACTTTTTTACATCTAGATATTCACAGCTATTGCAGGTTTATCGAATTAAAAGGAAGTTTACTTTTGCAAGACTCCTGGAGTGTAATGTATAAACGAAAAACTATAATTATTAAATACCTTTTATGTACTTAAAAAATTAATATAAATATAATACTCTTTTCAAAATCTCCTTCACGAAAAATTCCTACTCACAAACCTGAAAACGATTATTGAAAGTAGTATTATATCGCCACTCATCAATGACGGCATATTTGAGTGAGATCGTTAATGAGATCAGATCCCTTAAGAAATGGCTCGAGGATTTTTTTTTTTTTTGTTGTATCTACTCGTATATAAATAATTAAATTTAAAATAAAAAATGGAAAACTTCCTACGCTTTATTGTAAGTTTTGAGTGCACTTTGTCAATGAGTTGTAGGTCACTACAACAATAGAAGTGTTGAATTTTAAATTTTAATTCAATTATAAATTTTTTATATTATTTATGTTATATATGAAAAACCTATTCTAAAGAAACGAATGGATTAACATCTATATCTAATTTATGTAATATTATTAGTAATAGTATTTTATTAACTCATTAGGTTAAAATATTTTCAAGTCATTAGTTGCCAACATACTCGCGTATAATGGCATAAAAGGATCCGTGGCTTAAATAGTTTAAATATTTTGAAACGTTCGTTGAGTTAAAAATGAATAATATACACAATCTCAAAAAATTCCTTAATGACGTAGGTATATTATTTGAATTACAAAAAAAAAAATAACTAAAATCCTAAAATCGAGGAAAACTCGTTATTTTTCGGTTGGAAATTATCACATTTAAATTTCAAATGTTTACATATTAAAAAAAAAATTACTAGATTCACTAAAAGTATTAAAATATTAAGCCTTATAGCCATTAGCTTTACACGTAGGTATTAAAAATTGAAAATTGTATGCATTTTAAACTTACAAAGTAGTTTTGGAAAGTTAATTATTTTCGTCAATTTTGTTAAAATGTAATCTAAAAACATATTAAAAAAGTCTTTAGTTTTTTAAATGTATTAAAACAAATCATATGATGATATGAATCTTGTATTATATTTTCAACTATTTTTATCATGAAACATATTTTAGAGGGTATCATCGCTGGATGATTCCCCTCATCATGTGCTTCATGTATTGTTTTTTAATTACGTATGTGTTATGTCTGTTTTACTTATTGTGTTATCTAATACACATTGTAAATTTTTCAAATTTAAAAAAACTAAAACACCGTAGACAAGTGGTGCCAGCTTTACTGTTAATGCTAATCACAATGCAACTTTACCTAAAAAGTATTTACAGCCACAATAAAACAAACATTGTAAAATCAATACATTAATTGCTCCGCTCAGAATTTAAAGTAAACAATTTTAAATACCTCAAAAATAACTAAAAAAGTATACGCAGTGTTTTAAAAATTATTTTATGTTCATAAAATGATATTAAAAATATTTAATGAAAATTTCAAGATTTTGTGATTATTCCTTTCTGAATAACAACAAAAAAACCTAAATTCGATTTTGTCATTTAGATTTTTAAATATTCGTGTTCTTCGTTGTTATATTTATTCCAAATTATTTATAGCAATTCTCTACTTTGAAACTTTCAAATTACTGACTAGATCTACTTCGTTACTAAAAGCCACTCTCACATTTTAAGAACTAAATATGAGCGCTGCTCAAAACATTACAACAAGAACAAAATAAAAATCATCAATTCTCTGTTCAGAACCGAAAATAAATGTTTAGATCTGCGTAAAGAAAACAATAAATTCTACAAGTTAATTCAATGTTGGTTCACGAAACCCTTCTGGAGTGCGTCCAAATAATAAGTTGTATAGAATGTTGTGTATGTGTAGTGTAACTTGGGGTATAATGGCGCATGAGATAAAATGAACTATCGTGTATAATAATTATTATAATTAATTATTATATTAATTATTAAATTATAATTTAATAATTGCTATCTGGTCAAAAATGTTTGTTAATATGATTATATTATCATAGCCAAACAAGATAAAACATTTTTGTCACAGTTTATGAAGTTTTGGCGTCAATATGAGGAAAAGTATGAATTGTATTTGTCTGATATAATATTTGAGTAGTATTGAAGTAATAGTAATGTGTAATATATAACGACACGTTAGGTGTTGCTTTTATATATATTCGTTTAGTACAAGTAGGTGACTAAACATCAAAAATAGTAATATATTAATATGATAACAACTGAATATACTACAATACTGTTTATGCAGAAAATCATATTGGGGTAAAATGGCTTAGTGGGATTTGGGGTAAAAGTGCGCAGTATTTCTTACACGATTAGTGATTAGATGAGTAACCTGGGGTAAATGGCGCATGCCGCATAGGTTAAAATGAACTATACGAGTATCGTACACATTTATTAAGAATGGTATTTTTCTGTTCTTAAGTTAAAAATTTGTTTAATTTTAATTTATTTAAACTGCAGTTTATTTACCCCAATAATGGGGTAAAAAGACGCATTTGATGAAATTTCTAATTATTTAGAATTTTTGGTATTTGCTTTGGTAAAATCAACTTTTGATCAAAAACTTGAAATCTACTTAATATTTATGATAGGAATATCCGAAAACAATATAACAATATTTCTAAAACGCGTAAGCTACCATATAACTGCTGTTAAATGTGAAATGCGCCATTTTACCCCAGGTTACTCTAGGTAGCACGTATGATTATATGTCGATAATTAATAATATTAAACACGAACGTTGGTGAGAATTTCAGATTAAAATTATTTGACAAAAATTAGGCACTTTAGTGACAACAATTGTTATTTATTTTATCACACTGCATAACTCGGAATGGATAATAAAAATTATATGTATATTTTTTTTGTTTAAATATGTTTTTGTATCACCCGCATTACATAAAACTCATCTGAACAGGCGACATAAAATAATTTATATACATTTTCCTAAAGTTAATCATTTATATTTTCCATAAACAATTCGTATATTATATTTGTATTAAAGTGTAATAGTTTTGATCGGAAATGGGAGTAAAGTATACATTATATAATAATTATTTGGGTGGACATGCTAGAACGCACGAATACAATCACTAAGGCACACCACATGTGTTATAGGAGGATGGATAATTTATTATTTAACAATTATTTTTTCGTTAAATTTATTTGTTTTTATTTTAAAATAATTGTATTTTAAGTAATTAAAGATAAGTTTTTGAAAAATTGTTTTAGTCGTGTTTTTAAAGTATAAATAGCGCCTTACTTTTATATAAAAGTCTATACTCACATACGCATGGCTGCATTTTCCCAAGCAGGACGTTTTTCTGAGAATTTCGATGTATGAAAGTCTGATATATATCCGTTTAGTTAACACAGGTATATTCATATAACAACAGCTGTGCAGTGTGTTTTTAGTGTTGTTTATGCAACTATACCTATAGTAATACGTGTGATAAAAGTAAAATAATTATCAAAACGCTAATAACCAACTATAAAATTAATTTGCTCAACAAAGTACCTTCCTGCTACTATTATTATGTATAGTATTGAGCTTTTAAATTTTTATGACAGATTAACAGGACACCCTTAAATCACTTTTCTCCTAGCCCTTGACGTTTGGAACGAAAAGTGCGATTTTGGTTTTATTAATGCTCGTTTATGTAAAACGGAGATAACCAATCATAAAACTGCTGCCTGTTATACACTTTTTAATTCTCTTAAAAAATATGTTAAATATCACGTTCTTATATTATCGTTTGTAATAATTACGATACTTTGTAATTTATTGCCTACCTACTGTTTATAATGTCAATTTTATGTGTATAATTTCTATAATTCTTAGAGTATAATATTATACAAAGTAACAATTACAATACACATTTTAAAATAAATTCCTTTATTCCTTTAGTACAATATTGTTATAAATGTTTATATTATGAAATAATACTCTACATATCTACCTCAAGTAACACTGTTACAAGTAGTGTACCTTCGTTCGTTTACCGCCGTGTTTTTGTGAATCACATTTTCTCTGTAAATTCCTCAAGTGGTATTCGCAATTCAATAAAAATTGATTTAGAAATTTAATACTTGCCCGTCCCACGCGAAAATGTTTGTCTATTATGTTTATCTTTGTGATGATGCGTTACGCAACAGTGCAAGTATAAACATTCTTATACAAGCACTGTGCTACTGAAGCGATTCGTCAGCGATTTAGACTTTCCATAAACTTCCTCGATAAATTTCATTCTCCTTGATATTGCAGATCTATATCAGTCTTTAGTTTCTCTTGCAAATACAAAGACGATCAAACAAATATTACTAGTATGTATATAAGAATTTCATATTCCCACGAAGAATATTTTTGAATTACAATAAAATATTATAACAATTCAAATAATTCTCCATTTAAATATATCTAATTTCGATCAAATTGCAACTTAAAATTTCTACGAGAAAAAATATTCTATATATTTTTTAGATTTTTTGATTCAAATATAAAGTACTTATAAAGAATTTTTAATGGAATTTTCAAGACTTAGCAATAAAAAAAATGAACTCTATATAGTACTTATTTTTAACCATAAAATAATTTACAAATGTATGTAATTTCGACAAAAACATTAAACAATTAAAAAATTATACATATAGTGACTTTGAATTCAATTTTGATCACGCAGCGGTCGCTACTGTGGCAAAATTTGAGTGATCACAGCTGATGGGTGGTTGTAGGAAACTAGGGGCTTTAGGTAAAATCGGTATGAACATTTATAGGGAACCTTGTATTAAATTTCAAACATTTCTACCAAGCAAATAAACTGAAAAAATATAAAATGTCTGTAAATATCTAAAAAAAGTCAAAATATCTTCAAATATTTTATGATGTATGGAAAATGATAGTACAATTATTTAGCATAAATTTAAATTATCTAAAGTTATTCATTTTTGAGTTATACCTAAAAACAAAATCGATTTTATAAGAATTCCAGTATTACCTTAATTTTTATTCTTCCCAATTATTTTTAAAAATTAAATTGATTTTATATCAGAAACTACCTTCAAATAAGTTAAAAATCGGAGTATTTTTTTTTATATTTATCGTGTCACATCTTTGTAGAATCAATACCTTCATAGCTCCTCTCAGAATCTAAATATATAATATAATTAACAATAATAATATATATACAATATACATTATACATATAAAATTATCGCTTTAAAAAAATAATTTATTATAACAAACATACTAACCCTCCCCTACGATTTTGTCTTACCGATTTTCACTGAATTATTCTACAGTTGTATCAATATATTTAATAGAGCACTACATTATTTGTGTGCAATAATCGCTTACTTAATAATTATTTATAATAACATGTTTTATCGAAAACGTATAAAAAAAAATTTAATAATTCCTAATTAGATCAGAAATGTTTATTTTCATGATTATGTACTTGTCGCTTAAAAGAAAAACAAAACTTTTCTTCTCGATTTACGTTTTAAATTTTTAAGTCCTGAACAAACAGTTAAGATAGATACTTTCTCTGTATTTAGACTATATAAACTTTAAGTTTATGTAACCCAGCATATAATAGATGCGTAGAAATCGGGGCACTGACTTAAAAAGTTTAAGTATAACTAGAACTTAGAAGTTACAGTTATCGCGATCAACTTATGAATATAACAAACTTATTTTATATATGTTTATATATAAATTAATGTAAAAATAATTTTAAATTTTGTCTTACAATTTTATATTCTTGTGCACAAATTCAAAGAGTTGGGTCATATCATAAAATATTTATATCTCTCTATATATAGATATATATTTACAATCAAACGTATATCGCAATTATGTAATATTTAAAAAATTCTGTATAAAAAAAAACCCAGAATGAATACTGAGTAGTGACTTCTACCTTTAAAAGAAAATAGAGAAAAATCCTAAAAAAAAATTATGTAGGTAAAACTAATGGTTTGAAACATTTAAAAACATTAACTTAAATAGGTACCTATATAAAATTATTATTATACAGTTACAAACACTTTGTATACTGAACAGTTAATACATAAAATTGGACATTAATATTATATATTACTTACTAAAACCGGATATGAAATAACTGCAAACCACCAAAAATTATCTTTATACGAACAAGGTTAACCAACAATAAAAATGAAAGAAAAAAATAATGAAAACGCTAACTAGATTAATGTTTCATATTTATGCATACGTTTTTGGGGAAAAGAATTGTTAAAAACTGAAACCAAGCAAACAAATATGGAGATATTTTCATAAATATAGGTAGAATATTATTTTTATTTTTATTATATAAGTATTATTATTATTATTTCCTACATTATATTATATATTAGTTGTTTGTGTATTTAAATAAATATTTTTACAATTTGTAATTATAGTTTTAATTTGATAGTTATGAGTTATAGTTATTTACTATAATTTACTTGGTAAAAATAGAAAACTTATTTTCAGATCATTTTGTCTCTGAGACATATTTATTATCAGATCTATTTTCCGAGACTCTTTTGTCTCAAAGCTCACTCTCACATTCTTTTAAAAATAATTTATAGAACCATAATATATTAAATCATTGTCCACAATATCACTTTTTATCTATTATCTACTTACTATCTTACTATCTACTTTTAAATCCATTTATAGTTAATCTTATTTCTCTGACCACTGTCAGATGGTTATACACGATGCAAGTGGGGAAAAGAAAATCTGCTAAATGCTCGATGTGTTATCTTCAATAATTAAAAATAATATTATAATATGCAATATAAGCAGTTATGCGGTACTTAATAATTTAATATATTTTTTTTTTCAGTTTCATTCTGTCTTGTCAGTATCGTTCTTCAGTCTTTTGTACATCGGAACCACGTTCAACAATTTGTTCATATCATATATTACAAGTATGTCATCCAACAACCGCGCAGAAACGTGATTTTAATAATATAACGGTAGACGGGCTTATTGAATTTCTACAATTTAAATTATTAAATTTAAAAATGAATATAATATATTATATTGCGTTTATAGTGTTATGTCGTGTATTTGAGATTTTTGTTGATCGGTATAATATAGTACTCTTCAAAAAATAGTTTTCGGAAGTGCAAAATATAAAATGTATAAAATATTTATACTATATTTATATTCATTAACTAGTTTTATTTAAATATCATATGATAGAAATAAATAATTACAAAATAATGGTAGCAATCAAAATTAACACAAAATAAAAATTACGTAAAATGTAATAGGAGGTTATTACTATATAAATAAAAAAATTTTATATCTATTTTCCTATACTATATCAAAATTGGCATAATTATTGTTATTAATTCGTTGTTTTTCAGTTCCTATAGGCTATATTGCTATAAGAAACAAACAAACAAATACTTTTTTAATTTCTAAATAATAATAAAAAAATATATAACATAATAAATAATTGTGAGAATAAAAAATTTGAATTTTCTTATGTTTAATTTATGTAATTAGTTTTGTGTTAATTACTTTATAATATGACATTAATATTTGAAACTTCAAAAATTGGTTGTTTTTTCCACGATCACTTTAAAATTGTATTTTGTGCAAATATCTGTTTATTTTAATATTGTCATTACTTCTAAAAAACTCCAATAAATATTTATTACCTATATATTATAATTATAAACTAACTGTCTCCTAGACTTTCAGAAGTTTGCATTACATATATTACAAGTAGGTATTAGTTATAGTTTTATAAAAGTGAAAAATAGAGTTTAGTGTCTAAATATTGCTGAAAGCCTAACTAAACCAAACCTAACCTAACCGAATGATCTTTTCTCGGTTAATTGGGTACCGGGAACAAATTGTGTATTTCGTAATATCAAATAATCTTTATTAGAAGTAAAATAAATAGTGGGCATATTTTTTAAGTTATAAATTACAACTGTGGTATAAACTAAATACATTATTTATTAATTAAAAAACTATTATTATTATAGTTAGGTAATAAAAAATATATGTGTTTTTTTAGTATATATACATTTATTATAAATTATGTTCTCAGTAGAAACTTTAATTTGAGAAGTACAAAGACGTATAAATTATACAGAATTTAAATCGATTTATCATATTTATACTTTGTACTCCCTTAAATTTTACTCTTTATGCAGCGTACTTTTTTTTTTTTTTTTTGATTTATGGTTCGTAATTTTACTTACATATCTGATTGTACTTTTAGTAATTCTTCAACAAAGTTAAAAATATCGGGATGTGGGCTTTAAATGTTTAATAGCATATGACATGATTCGCAATGTAATAATAAGGGTAGTATGACTATAGTACCTATGTAAATATAATAAACGTAAGTAGGAAGTCCGGACCCCAATTCACCTACTACTTTTTTCCACAATATTCAATTTACTACTTTCAACATTTACAGAAATTGTCGTACATTCAACTATTACTTAGCCATTATTGCTGAGATCGTACTAGGATTCCACGTAGGTTCTAATCAGTCTCCCATTTACCAGGATTTTAAACTAGTATGAATTTACCATATTTGCCGTGTAAAGTAAGCAAACTGCAAATTCAAATAATTACAAATATTAGAAATCGTAACATTCATAAAAATATCTCCGACGAATGATTGAATCAGTCGAATATCGATTTCAACCAATTATACGCCTATGCATGTTTTAGAATGTAATTTTCTATATTATTAAAAGATCGACAAACAAACCAATCTTTTCTCTGATTAACAATAATTGTTAGTTCCAACTATAACTAATATAATATACAACAGTTTATGTTAAAATATGTTAAAATAAAAATAAATAAATAATCAATCCATGCATAATATAGGTAGAAATCAACTGATAAGTTGGATAGTAAGTCTGTTGTCGACATATCATCAGCCTTCCTAATATACAAATATACGAGTTTTTAACCATCATCTAAAATTTCTATTGTCGAGTTAGTCAGCGCCTGCATTTTTATACATTCGACCAATTGATACACCACTCACCAGTAATATTGTTATACAATTTGTTTGGGTAGGTATATCGGCTCTACTTTTTTATGTTAAATTATCATAATATAGTTATAAAGTATTCTAACACGTTATTTTCTAAGACATACGTAATTGTTCTATTGCACAACCTTCTAAACATTTCTAATACGTAATTTTCAAAAAAAAATTAATTCTATACCTAATTTACATGCTGAATTGATAATACCTATTATAATAACTTAACTAAAACTGATTATTGAATACTGTGGTCTGGAATTTCATTTTTTATTAATATTACATACGAAGTCTTGATCATTGTACATTGTACAAAAAAATTTTAACACCTTAACTATAAATGTAAATAAAGTAATGTATGAGCTATTGAACCTATTTGATATATAATAATATATTTATACGTCAATATGTCATCATAATAATTTGTGGACTTAGGTACGTGTTATAATACGCGTAAGACAGTGGTTCCCAATCGGGGGGAATTCCCCCCCTCCCAGGTGGAATTTGGAGTCTTTTCGTGGGGGGGAGAATATATTGATTATAGAATTACAAGAATAATTATGTACTTTTACAATGTGTATAATTGAAATCACTGTATTCATTTTCAGATTATAGCACATCGATAACAAATATAAATTACATATAACGATAGACCTTTTCGCATTTATTTTAATCTAATATTAATAGATACAGTCTTACAGAGTGTCAAAGTTTGATTCACATGACTCACGGCTATCTGTTTGCCTCCGATTACGGATACTACAATCCAGATAGAGCATGCGTTGAAATGTTTTTTGTAGACTCGACTTCGTGTTTATAGTTACACGTCAGTAAAGTCACACTTTTAATACCGTCTCGCTTCGTTTTGTATAATATGTTATATTAAAACTTTTGTTTTTATATTAAATAATTTTTTCTTATAAGTACTTAATATTATTACTTCGTAAGTGATTTATAACACATTTTTAAAATTATGAAAATAATAAAGGTAAATAGTTGTATATTGTATATTTGTATAATATATAGTTATTTTATATGATTTATATTTTATATGCCTCACAAAAAAAAAAAAATAAAAATCGACTATACATTTAAGGGGGTATGAGATTTTAGTAAATTTATAAGGGGAGCGTAGAATGAAAAAGGTTGGAAACCACTGGTGTAGGTAGTAGGCGCCAAAAACACAAAAAATATAATTGCCTTATATGATTCTGCCAATAATTATCATATCATTATACTTATCTCTGCAGACCGAACGTTTATATAATAATATTAAGTCAAAAATAAATATCTATACTAATAAAGTAACAATGTCACGTTTAGAACGGCGACAATCAACGTTTTATAGTAGGTAACAGCTATTTGCTGGTAAGAATTTTTCAAATCGCAATAGATTAATTATATTTATTATACAGTTAAGTATAGAGATACTTAGATACTCTATTTGGTATAGAATGTTCCCAACACTGTGTTGGGATATTTTTTAGAAAGTCAAGTTTTGAAATTCTGAGTTTTAGAAATGTCCTTAATAGATAACAGACAACAGTATCATACCCAATTTATTTTCAAACATATTTCATAATTAGAATACGAATATGTATTAATATGAATTATAATTTACAATACACTAATAATATCAAAATAAATTTATACAAACCTTAAAATGAATTGTGGTTTGTACTTTTCATACTTAATTAAAAAAACATATTGTTTAATAATAATGATATTTTAAGTTAATATTAATAAATAAATAATAATTCGTTTTACAAATAATTCTTTTTTTTTTTTTTTTAATATTCAAAATTACTAGGCCATTCAAAAAATACGTTTATAACGCAATTAAAGTTAAAACTATAGGTACATTCATTTATTATTATTTTTTTTATTATTACTATATATTTTGATGTTAACGATTTTCGACTATATACGATATACCTACACATACGTTTTCTTAAACTTATGTTGTATAATAAGTATTTTCTAAAACGTTCTTCGTAGATATTTTAAAACATATATTTTCCGAAACGAATCCTTGTGGATCACTCGCCGTCACGCCGATATCACACCTCCATAACTTAACCCTTGATAAATAAATAATAGTTTAAAGACAAAACGCGACTGTTTAAACCAGTGGCGTTATTTGGGGGGGGACAAGGTGGGCATTTGCCCCTGTCTAATTTTAAAAGCAGCCCGATGGGCCGGTGTCCGGTGGTTGCCATTGAACCATTATTATATATTTAATTAGTCCAAAAACATGACTATATAAAATGTATAATATTTTCTTAAAATATTATACAGTGTACAAAGAAATTATTGTCGTAATGATAAATTTTTAATTATTAATTTAGATGGAATATATTTATATTTAGACGTATGCGGGTTCATGCATGCATGGATATTGGATATGTGTGTGTGTGTGTGTGTGAATTTTAAAGGAAAAGAAACAACAATAATAATAACTAATATCATAATCTCCGTATGGTTTTATTTCTAAAATCTAAAATTAGTACAAATTCTAAAAACATCGACCGTGAGCCATTCTGCACTGTTATTAATCATTTGTTTTAGACTTCAGTAATTAGTTAGCTAGAAATGGTAATTTGATAAAAGTATAAGTATAGATATTTGGTTGCGAGCGAAGCGAGCGGTTTTTTTTTACCCATTTATAGGCCGTTCAAAAATTTGCCCCCTTCTACCGAAAACTGAAATGACGCCACTGGTTTAAACATAATGATATAATTTCATATAGGTAGGCAAAGGCATTGCAGTAATAATTAGTACCTAACCGATTGTTTTTTTCGTTTTCAAGTTATGGGGATTTTGCTGTTTCCCGGATTCAAATCCAAATCGGAATACATCGAAGACAGTCTGCAGAGGTACGCTCATCAGATGCTGTCCGGCGACGAAGACGAGGCGTCTTCGTAATAAGGCAATGAACACCTCGAAGCCAACGCGATCTAATATACTTTACCAGCTCATCGTATTTAACTACAACTAGGTTAGGTAGTGTTAAAAAAAAAAAGACGGTAGTAGTACAGAGTTAATTTAATATTTTTTTTGCCTTTGAAGTTTTCATAAATAATTTTTTTTCACGTGGGCCCTACCATTTACAGTAGGTACCTACAATAATGTGTACATGTGTGTGTGTGTTTTTGTGTTGTGTTAATTATTATAATAATCGTTAACCACAGAACAATTTATACCTAAGTCATAGAAATCGCGTTTTATAGCGATTATTATAAAACTGATAAAACATTTCAATAGTTATAATAATATAATGTTGTACTTACCTAATTAATTATTATGATAATAATAATATTATAGTTTACAGAGATTAATTTTTTTTTCTATGTATCTAAATATTGTTTTTCCTGCAGCGTTTTTCTCGTTTATAATACAAATATATCAATAGGACGGTCGTTGTTTATAATAAATGCAAACGAAATATAACTACTTGATCGTGTTTTTATTTACTAAACAAATTCAACCCGGAATGTTTTTCATGCTAAAAATACCTTTTTTGATTTCGACTTATAATGAGGATATGGATATAAATTATAACACTATGATAGTACCAGTACGTAGGTAGTATTTTGGATTTAAAAAAACGGTTTTCTTCAGATCCTATACAAACAACTTATGACAGTTATTAGATATCCGATGATATACACTAATAAAAAATTGACTTTAAAAATGTTTAAAAATTACACACATTTGTTTATTCGATGTTAGAGTATTACTTACACTTCTTCATAAATAAAAAGAGTTATTCGTATAGGATTCAAAGTTAACATATTATTTAAACTTTCTGCAAATTAGTTTTTATTAAAATCGTGACATTGAGCCGCGATCTGTATATGATAGAATGAAAATTTATCGATTTAACAACGAGATATAATATTATGTGATAATACACAACTAATCGTATTTTATTAACATATATCTACGTGCGCATGCAAAAACGAGTGTCCTCTTGTACCTAAATTATAATCAAGATTACCTAATTATATAAACGTGTGATTCGTATTTTGCTAACCTTTAGCTATTGTCATGAAATCAACTAATTTATTTGCTTTAACTTGATTGATTTCTATTCAGTTTTAATATACATTTTTTAAACCGTTTTAATTATGATCGAAATAATGGTTCTTGAAAATATAAAATACTAAATTGCATTAAAATTGTTTTTGAAATGTTTGAAACTAATGTCATTCAATTATAGAAATAGAGTTATTTTGTTCATAAAAAAAAAATCGCATTTAAATAGATTGATTATCTACAGATATACTAAGATTATAGGTAGGTAATACAGATTTTTTGTTACAATACTGTATTTAAATTATATATATATATATGTCGTACTAGTCGTTTACAAACGAATGTAATTGCATTTTTTAGTACAATTGTTTTTTTTTTTTTTTACTTGTACAATTTTGTACTAAGAAAGCACATAATACTGTCTAAGTTTGGTATTAAAATTTAAAAATGGCAGTGTTGGTGAAAAGGACCTGTTATTTTCCGAATGAATTCATTTAAATTATAGCGTATTAAAAATGTCCAAATACTTTAACTTTTAAGATTTTGAGTGGAGCGATGAATTGATTTTCTAATAATGTTTGTTGTTATTTTTTCTCGATTGTACGTAACTACCAGTGGCGACTCGTAAATAGGGTCGATGGTGCGATCACCCCCCTTCTAAAATTATCATTTATTACTTATTTATAAGTTTAATAATTTAATATCAAATTTCAAATTTATATTGTAGTATAATATTATCAAAAACTTAAAAATAAAAGTTGTGTTTCCTATATTTACACTAATAAATATTATCAAAACATTATCAGATAATAGGAGCTTAAAAATAAATCATTCAATACTGTAGCGTCTGTAGCTTCTGAGAATCGATTACTAATAACAATTTTCCGGGACCCGCGAGCAGCAAATGCGATGCTTGGGCGATGTGGAACACAATAATAATACTGCCACCGAGGTAATGATTTTAATCGCCTATAATATATATGTGCACGGATTCCGAACTTGCGTGTGTTTATTATTTAATTTGTGCGGTTGTAACATAATAACAAAAATAATATATATAATAATTTATACGTATTAAATGAATTTACATAATTAACTAATATTAATATTATTTGTGTTGGATACTTTCCATAAATAAGCAATTTTATATCGCCCTCCCACTTTCAAAGCAAACGAGCCGCCACTGGTAACTACACCAAAAGTAGTCGATAAAATATTTTATTGTTTTCCAGTATAGGCAAGATTGCTTTCTGGTAGCAAATTGGATCGAGTTTGTACTAAAAAAAAAATGAAAATAAAAAATTTAAAGAAAAACAGTAATTTTTAAGTAGATTCAATTCTTCACATACCTATTATTTTAGAGATGACGTTCTGACTTCGTCAGATAATTTTGGGGGGCTAACCACGTTAGTATGCCACCTGCCACTATCTATATAGTTATTATTCATTGTGCATATAACATGTTATATACATGGCAGAATGAAAGATTATGTTATTTTTAATATAAGAGCGAACTTATACGTATACCTATTATCAGTTTTAAAAGTAAGTATCTGGTTACTTATTTTATACCCACCTCAGAATATTATTTAATACTCCATACGATTTTTTAATATTTTAATTTTGAAACAAAATATGAGAATTTTAATTATTTAAAATTAACGTATAAAAACTGTACTCGGGGTCTTAAATTATATTCGTAGCTATCCTTGATAAAATAAATGTATAAATAAATATGATGATATTTGATGATATAGGTATTAGTTTTGGCTAATAATAAAAATAACTGAGTTAGGTAAACAGATCAGCAGATCATCGTAAGCATTCTGAACGTAAAATTTGTGAGCCTAGATAAATTTGTAATGGAGACACATGAATAATAAATTACGTTTCTTGAATTCTGATGAACAATACCATTGAGTATAGATAGTACTATTTATACTCAATGACAATACTAATAATACATATTTTAAAGCGTTCGTGGTCTCTACTTCGAAACGACTGTAGACAATGATATGGTATTGATTGTTTTAAACAACTATATAATATTATTTATTTACTGTCATAATTGAAATAGTTAAAATAAGCATTCTATTCGAAATACGCTACAGCTCTGTGCGGGTTCATTTCATTATGGTTTTAATCGTATAGGTACGTTTGATTATCAATTGAATTTGAATTTGAATAAAAAATTGAGTCAATTGAATTAAAAATTAAAATTACAATAAACAGATCTTAACGTTCGTGCTTAGACATACGTACTATTTAATGTGTTAACGTTCATAGTTCATAAATAAATACATTGGTAGTAATTGGAAACTACCACTGGAGAATAATGACTGTCCAATTAATAATTATTGTTACATGTTGTGATTGCAATTACAGTCATTAGTAGGTACCTATTACCTACATAATATGTTAATTTTTTTTAATCGTAATAACTGATAAGTATAAAATATATATAAATATATATATGTGTTAAGGTATAATATATATTATAGATAACAAACTGTTGGGGGTTAGTATTGTAACATACTTCGTCATACCTACTATTTGTTATGCGTATTTTGTACTTATAAACTGTATATTTATTTATATTATTAGTAACAAAACTCAATACTTGCTTTTTGATGAATAAATTACATTTTTATTTACTATAATTATTTCGAAAAATATAGTATATAAATTTGGTAAAGAACAGTATTTCGTGTAAAGATTATAATTATAATAATAATACGACTTACGACCATTGTAAATTGTGGTGCAATATCGACGTGTACCGCCTCACAGTTGAATAGTAAGGTTAACAAGTGGCGGATTCAGTAACTCCTTACTGCAGCAGTACTGTTCTTCTGATCTTGATGACTGGGGTTTTCTATGTGCTGTTCAGTGATGTATTCGTCTTAATTAGTAGCAAGCCATCTAGAAAGTACAGTCACTCGTCAGTACTATAGAATGAAAAACAATGCTGTGCAGCGTCTGTAGTAATATCCACCTATAGGAGCAAGCCCTTAGTTGGTACAGCACTCGTCAGTATTGCAAATTTTATGGTTGTGATATTAGTATTATTGGTATTTCCGTATGACGGTGTTTATAGCACCGTGACCAGCTTATACCTCAACTACACAACGGGAAATTTGGCAAGGGATGCGTAATAACGACTGCTCGGCCGGTGCCTAATATGCTATTCTTCAGCCTCGTGAGGACGGTACTTTTTATAATGACATTTGTATTTTTTATAACCGCCACCGTGTTTGCGATCAACAGTTACTAAATCGATTATTAATTAATTAAAATACATTTTTGATAATTAATTGATATATAAAAACTCTAAATTGTCATAATTAACATCAATAATAATAGAAAATTACAATCGGATCGATTTTTCAAAAAGAACACTTACAAAAAATACAAATGTCATTCTAAAAAGTACCGTCATCACGAGGCTGAAGAATAGCATATAAGGCACCAGCCGAGCAGTCGTAATTACACATCCCTTGCCAAATTTCCCGTTGTGTAGTTGAGGTATAAGCTGGTCACGGTGCTGTAAACACCGTCATATGGAAATACCAACAATACTAATATCACAACCATAAAATGTGCAATACTGTCGAGTGCTGTACCAACTAAGGGCTTGCTCCTAGGTGGATATTACTACAGACGCTGCACAGCATTGTTTTTTATTCTATAGTACTGACGAGTGACTGTACTTACTAGATGGCTTGCTACTAGTTAAGACGAATACATCACTGAACAGCACACAGAACTCCTAATCCCAATCATCAAGATCAGAGGAACAGCAGCAGAAAGGAATTCGTTCATCGCAACTTGGAGACTAGTATGTTCGACGGAGAAGCGGAACATTATCTACAACGGTGAACAGTTCATTCAATACTCGTAAGTCGTATCATTATTTTACGTAAAATATAAATTACACACCTTACGTATTCTGTGATCACTAAATTTGTAAATTGTAATATTCGAAAAAATTTTTAAATATAATTTATAATTATTTCATTGTTATTGTATAGAATAAAATAAATAACACTTCATCAATAGAAAGTATTAAGCTTAGTTTCAAATGATATAACTACAAAATATGCATATTAGCTATAGGTTCTTTAAAATTGTAAATATTTAATAATATAAATTAATATTACTATAACTAAGTATAGGTACATTTTGAAATTGTTAAAAATAAATAGTGGGTATGACAAAAAGTGTATTACAACTAGCCCCTAACAGTGTTACTTATAAGGGTATTTATTGTAGCTCAACACATATAATATTTATTTATATATATTTTATACTTATACTTATCACAATTAAAAAGTATTAACATATGTAGGAAATACCTGCTAATGACTGTAATTGCAATCAAATCACCACTACATGAAACAATAATTATTAATTGGACAGCCAATTCTCTAGCTTCCATGTATTACCGATGTGTTTATGTATGAACTATGAACGTACTCGAAACACCGTTATACGGAAATACCAATTTTATTATAGGTACTAACATCACAACCATCATATTTGGCCTTTGCAATATTTACGAAAATCTTAAAAGTTTAAGTGTTTGGAAATTTTTAATACGCTATAATTTAAATGAATTCATTCAGAAAATTACAGGTCCGTTCCACCAGCACTGCCATTTTAGATTCTGAACGAAGTGAAGAATGTATTGATTTTACAATGATGTGTTTTTTTTTTTTTTTTTTGTTTGTTTTTGTGTCTGTGTACAGCATAACTAGTCGAAATAATGCTCCAAATTCAAACTATGGGGGTGGTTTCCGATGTAAAAGTGAATATCCTTGGTGCATTATAGAGGTAAAAACAATTTTTTAACATTTTCCAACAGTTTTCAAAAAAATCGAGAAAAACAAAAAAAAAATGACGGAAAAACGGGAATTTTTACGCAAAACCAGTTTTCGACCAAATCGAATTTTT
>VUJU01002463.1:0-36863 GCA_009835225.1 Aphis craccivora
TATAATATATACACAGTACGTACATACCAATTATTTAGCCCCCCCCCCAAATTTAAAACTCAAATTGTACCTATGGACTTCACCCGTTGTACAAAATTTAGTAGGTATTTATTGTTTGTAGACACGTAGTACGAGTTTACAATTATAATTTATTAATTAAGTATTTTTATTGTTTTTACTGTTTTTAAGTACAATATTTGTATATTAATATTTTTCTCGTTCTATAAAACATCTTTCTTTTAACATCATCTTAGATTGAAAATCAATAATGTGGAGATGAAATAATGGTCGCACACACCTTCCGCCGGTTCTGGCTCTAGTTTTAAGTTTACTTTGCAAAGTACCTACCATATGCGTCGCATCAAATAGTAAATATTGTTCATCACCAATCGGTATGCTGAGAATAGAAATTGCTTAACCTCATGAACTACTTGAGCAGTCCTTTCACCAGGACACTTACCAGACATTCCCTGTACGCGAAAAACCTCAGTATGAGTTCTTAGTTCTTATAGTGCTGGACACTGCCGACACTGGTCAATAATATGCCCATATTATTGTTTGAATTACATCGTAAATATTATTTTAACAAAAACATTTTTATTTTGTATAATAATATGAATATCAATTATAAAACATTATAGTTATACATATTAATAAAATTATTAATTAAATGTATTAAACATAATATTTTTCATCGTTAATATTATAACAATAATAAAAAAATAATAATAATTATGCTTAAGTAAACTGTAAATTTACACAATTGATATAAAAATATAAAAATGATATAAAAAATAGTTCAGTCAAAAACAAATAAAAATAATACATTGGTGTAATTAAAAGTAATAGTTTAAATTTTAGTGGCTTACATTTAAGTCATCAGTCTTATTAATTTTTGTAATCTTTGGAGCTGAAGTTTTGCTTTTCTTTTTTTATTTAAAATATTTGTTTGGTGATTTAAATATTTCATACGAATAACTATTCTTTGTTTTACATACGTCTGCACAACAGGTTTATACTTTTCTTCTTCTAAAGTCCAATTGATTTTTACTGAACATTGATGACAGTAACTTTTTGGCCTAAGTTTCAATTGTTTGTGTTTTATATTGATAAATAGACTTTATTTGCTTTTCTGTACTCTTTTCTGTTTTTTTAACTGTAAATTTACAGCATTTAAATTTTTCTCCAATTGTTTTATTTGAAACCTGAGATTTTCGTTAATAGTTCTGTAGGTTACATCAGCTTCTTTAAGTAAAACCAATTCTTTTTTTACTTTTTCATGTTCTTGAAATAATTCATCATACAAATATTTATAATTGATAGACTGAGTTGGTTCATCTTTAAGATCAATTGTTGAAATATTTGATGATGACTGTACATCAGAATTGATAGCTGAAGCAATAATCTCATTATGAACCTATAACAGCAAATTAGGTACCACATATAATATGTATTAATTTTATTATTATAAAGAAGATTTTTCTATTATTATTTCTGAACAAGAAGATTTAAGTATGAAATATGTAATGGTAAAAGATATTTTATTGAATATTTACTAAAAAAATAAAACCTACTTATATTAAAACTAAATAATTTAGAAAAATAATAAACAAATTAAAAAATTTTTTTAGTCAATAAAAGTAGCTTAATTATAGAATATTTTTAGTCACTATAAATAGTTAAAAATTCAGTTTTTGACATAATAATAATTATATAATAAGGTAATATTATTATTACATTTTATAGTTTACAAGATAAAATTAATTTAGCTACTTTAAGTGATTAAGAATATATGTGTTCTCAGTGACTTGCCCCATGTCTAGAATTATATTTAATTTTAAAATAATAAACTATTCTAAATATATGTATAAGTAAAAGTACTTTAAATAATATATTAAAACATCATTTACCTGTTTTTTTAATCTTAATTCCATTCTATTTCTACGGTTTAATGTTGATGTAGAAACTTTATCAGT
Organism: Aphis craccivora; assembly: GCA_009835225.1. NCBI lineage: Eukaryota > Metazoa > Arthropoda > Insecta > Hemiptera > Aphididae > Aphis > Aphis craccivora. Next base: position 1,977 of record VUJU01002463.1, read on the forward strand.
TTGGGTATGATCAACTGGTAAATTAAGAGATGGAATGGTATCAGACTTAAGGTATCGGACTTTAGGAGTATATCCTAAAAAATGTACAATAATTTCATATTATAAATATTGTTTTGCTTCAATTTTATGTGAGGTCGGGTTATATTAAGCGGGAAGGTTACAAGTCACAGATATTGTGTAAAGATATGAAAACAAAAAAGTAGATTTTAAAAAGTAAAAGCACATCATTTGAAAAACAAAAATACATTCTCAGCCCTACATTGAATCTAAAATAAAATTGTATAGTTACCTAGGAGTTCAGCTTTCAAATCACGGACATAATCTTCAGCAGTAAAATGTTCAGAACATATGTAAGATGAATTGGGATTCCAATCATCCTTTCTTCTACACTTCAATATCCATTTTTTTTTACGCTCTAGATTCTTAGGAAATCTAAAATAAATTATTATCTTGATATATTATAAAAATAATTTAGTTTCAAGGTAAATATTGAAATATTTTTATTTTTTATATTTTTTAATTTTTTGTATATTTTTTATTTTATAAAAAATAGATAAAATAACATCTGGTTTTCTTAAATTTTTTATTTAAATAAGCTAGTATCTTTAAAAATAATAATAGTTACCTGTGAAACGATATATCTCTTCCAAGATTTTTTACTTTGCCCGAATAGTTAATACATGACGCTACAGCACAACATGAACCGCCTTTGGCCTTCGAAGCCATGAATATTACTATTATTACTTGTTAATAAAATAATAGCTAAAATTTATTAAAAAATAGGTATGCAAATACGCAATAATTAAAAGAAAATACTTCTTACAGAATATTCAATTCAATGTACAAAGCATAAAAAACTTATTTCTCATGCACGGCATAAACTAGTAGCACTCAGTAGCTCAACCTAACTCAGTAGCAGTGGTAGCATAGATAATACATGTAGGGTAGGTACTCATATATATATCTAGAGTAATAATTTTACTCTATGAGGGCATAGAGTAATAATTTTACTCTATGAGGGTACTCAATCATTTATGATAATAACTAAACACGTGTTGTTGGTATCACACTTGTAAAATATTGATAGTATTATCGGATATTTGAAAAATTAATAATTTGTGCATATTATAACTGCATTATTATGAGGCCGAAGTTCAAACTATTGCCTGACTACTTAGTACTTAATATAATTAAAAAAATTATATCTATTATTAAAAATTGAAGTATCGTTTAGGTTGATTAATTTTTAATTCTCTTTTAGGTAATCATATTGTCATGTTACGTTTATTTCATACCAAACCGTTCAATTTATCATCATTACGTTCTTTCATTCCTAGGTAAGTAGGTTACAAGTCAACATTTTCAATAACAAGAGTTGGGGTTTAAAATCAATCATCTCACATCAGGCCAGCCATTTAATATTTTTTAATTTAATAAGTTCTTGGATTTTATTTGATTTGATTTAGTACCTATTTTAATATTTCATGGGTATTCTAAGTATATAGTTACTTAATTTATTAAAATATTTTATTTTATATTGTGCTATAGACAACCAATTAGAAGTTATTCATCCTTCATCAAAAATGCACCATATAAAAAACCAATACCTCTACCATCAATCAATTTAACCAAATTAAATCCTACATGGATGCTTGTTGGATCAGTCGGATACATAGGATGTAGATATTTAATTAATGGAAGTAATATAGTCCATTGTCAACATAAAGAACTAGAAGGAACGTCAGACAACCATTTTGATTGGAATAAGTTATTGTCTTATTTGTCACCAGATATATTTAACTTAATAGCTGCTATTGCTGTAAGTATATTAATTAGTAATTACTTTGAATATTCAATGAAAGAAACCAATGCAAATTTTTTTTACCATATTATATATTTTTTTTTTTATTCTTGTCGCATACGGTCTACCACACTTAACTATACCCCATATGTTTTTATATTTAATTAAAATATCATAACAATGGGTAAAGAATATATAGAATATTACAAATATCTGTAAAAATAATTATTAGAAAATATTTATTATACGATACCTTATGATTTTATGTCTCTTAGAAAACATTCTAATGAGTCATCTTTATCATTTTTCCACCATCGTTCTGCTAAAAAACATGAGTATCAATTTGAATTAATTAATTTTCCTTTAAAATCGTAAAAAAGTATTTTTTTCTAATTGAATATTTAAATTGAAATTTTTGGCAAACAATTGACATAATCATTAAAAAAAATATTAGGATTAAGTTTAATTCATTGCTGGCGTTAACTTGATGGGAATGACTGGTATATGTATAGTAAACAACAAGTGTATGGTAGACTACATACGACAAAAATACATTGTTTTTTTTAATGATTTTTTATTTTTGATTATTTTCAGGCTGCATTTATTGTTGCTCTGTGCAATCTAAGTATTCCAATCAACTTGCAACATGTTATAAATACTATACTTAAATTTGCTAAGGATGAAATACCATTTGATTTTAAAAAACTTACTGACCCATTATCCAAATTATTAGCCCTCTATTTAATGCAGGTAACAATTTAGAAAAATATATTTTTTTTAAACAATAATAATTTATTAATAATATTTTGTTTAGGGCTTATCAACATTTATATGTATAAGCATGCTGTCAAAAGTTGGAGAAAATGTTGCTATACGTATGAAATATAATCTTTTTTCATCTATACTTAAACAAGAGCTAGAATTTTTCGATAAAACACGTACAGGTGATATTTTGCAAAGGTAAATTATTCATAAAATAAAAAATTAAATACTTATTATGATAAATTTAAATATTTTTTATTTACATATAAAATAAAACCAAACATTATTTACCTATTAAATAGGGAATTGTATTCAACTAGAAGTTAAATGATAGTATTGTATTATAATCAATATGAATGTTTTTTAAGAGTTCATATTTATTCAAACATTTATTTTTGTAATAATTATCAATTCTATGCTAATAACCTAAATGTTTTAAATATTTATTCATAGATTAACAACAGATGTGCAAGATTTTAAAAGTTCTTTTAAACTTGTAATAATACAAGGCCTCAAAAATGTGACCCAAGTACGTTGGTTAGAAACAAATTTCTTTTAAAAATTGTGTTATATAATTTATTTATTGATTTTTGTTTATAATTCAGTTAATTGGTGGAGTATATGCTCTTTACAACACATCACCAGAAATGACTGGAGCTGTAGCTATTATTTTACCAACTATTATTGTTATAGGCACATTTTTTGGTTCTATTTTGAGAAGACTTAGTAAACTGGCTCAAGAACAAGTATTTACATTTAAATACAACTAAATTATGTATGTGTATAATTTGTATTTATTATATATACAGGGTACTAGATCTACAATTATAGCTGAAGAAGTGATTGGAAATATGAGAACTGTTCGTGCCTTTGCATCTGAATCTACAGAATGTGAAAGATTTTTAACAGAAATTGAAAACAATGGATTATTGCATAAGAAATTGGGTTATGGTATTGGTCTTTTCCAAGTATGAACATCTATTTATTAAACTTTTAAAATTTAACTATTATTCAAAAATAGTATTTTTGTTTTTAGGCAAGTTCTAATGTATTCCTTAATGGCATTGTTTTGGGAACAATAATCCTTGGTGGACAACTTATGACAACCTCTAGTCTTGATCCTGGACAGCTTATGTCTTTTCTCATGGTTACCCAAATGCTTCAACATTCTTTAGGACAATTTTCATTGTTATTTGGTCATTATGTAAAAGGTGTCTCTGCAGGATCTAGAATATTTGAAGTAAACTTGACATTTTTCTGATTTTTGCGATTAAACTTAATAAATTATACTCTATTGATAACAAGAATGTCCACTTGAATGCCAAAAAAGTAAAAAACTGTTCTTGCATATCTCATGATGACAGCACTGTTGTGTAGTATGTACTATAAGACAACCAGCCACCATTTACAACATATCTGATTGTTGCATGGAGTCCAAAATTTCAGTATACGAATTTGAGCATTCTTTAACTGAAAAGAGTATAATGATTATCTTATTTTTAAACTATGTTAATATTTTTATATATCCAACTGGACTAATTTTGTATATTTATATTTTTCAGTATATTAATAAGACTCCTAAAACGCTTATTAATGACGGAATTAAGATTCCACATCATTCTTTTAAACCAGAAATTGAATTTAAAGATATCACATTTTCATATCCAACTAGACCTGAACAAGTAAAATTAACATAATTGTAAATAGAGTAATGGAAATTAATACTTTAATACAACCATGACTCACTATTGTGGGACATAGAAATGTATTGAATGATAGATAATAAAAGTCCATTGTCTATTGAATTTGATTCCATCAGGTTTTAGGACTTGTACTACTTATAATCGTCCAAATGATTGCAAATGCTTGAAGTTCCGAACACTGAATTTGATGAATTTATGTATCAAACACTAATACATAATATCTAAGCAACTTACTACAAATAACTAAACAATTCTGTGATGACCTAAGCCCCTTCCATAATATATATATTTTTAATTATTTATGTATTTATGTACTGTGTGCTTAGTTTTTAATTGTGAGGGGACTTAATCAACCTAAACGTCCTAAACATCATCCACCCCTACGACTTGTGCCAATAAAGCCATAACATTTTTATTATCTTGACTTTGATACATTTCTATCCAGGGTATTGTATGATTGAGAAGATAATTTATTTTATTCAAACATAACTATAGGTTATATTAAAAGACTTCAATCTTACTCTACCTCCTGGTAAAGTGGTTGCTGTTGTTGGATCTTCTGGCAATGGTAAATCTACTATTGCTGCACTTCTCATGAGGTATATATTTTTGTTATTCCTTTTAACTAAATTATTACTACCTTTATTTCTGTATTGTTCATAGATTTTATGATGTTAATTCAGGAAGTATAATTATTGATGGTGTAGACATTAAAAAACTTGATCAGACTTGGTTGCGTAAGAGAGTAATTGGATTAATTAATCAAGAACCAGTATTGTTTGCAATGTCTATCTTAGAAAACATACGCTATGGAAAGCCAGAAGCAACAGATATTGAGGTAAACAAACTAATATTGATTGAGTTTAAAATTAAAGTATGAATGTTATTTTAACATTTTATAGGTTATTGAAGCTGCAAAAATAGCAAATGCAGATTCTTTTATCACTTCTTTTCCTAATGGCTATAATACAATTGTTGGGGAACGAGGTGTAACAGTTTCGGGAGGACAAAAACAAAGAATTGCTATTGCAAGAGCTATTTTGAAAAACCCAGCAATACTTATATTAGATGAAGCAACAAGGTCTGTTAAAATATCAATTGTGTATTTTAGTATGTAGTAAAATATGAAATATGAAATTCATTAATACCTAACTTAGGTCAACCCTCGTTTGGCTATACATATGCTAATTTTGTATTACATTTATTATGTAAGATGATGATAACTGAAAGGATTTCATGTGTGAGTGATTGTCAAAGACCAGTGGCGTAACTAGTACTACTCTGTGGGGAGAGGGGGTGATATAGGTATTTTTCATTCATAAAAAAAAAAAAAAAACATTTGTAGGTATCTCACAATTATTATTCATTATAGGTATTATAAAAAAAAAAAAAGGTTTGGGGTGATATATCACCTACATCACCCCCCATAATTTCTAATTCTAATTTTGAACAGGCTAGTAAAAAATTATTTTTAATTATATTACACATTTAGACAATTATTAACTATCAGTTTCCACTCTAAACCAACTTTGACTAACAAAAGTAATAACACAAAAACTCTAAAAAAAAAAATAAAAACCTAGACCTAGACTTAAATGAAATATATTTATAAACTGATATAAGTATTATTAACATAAATATAAATAAAAATAAATGTATACAATTTATTTTAGTGATTGTAAAAATAGTTCCTTTATAAATTATTAACTATATTTATATTATAATATTATACCAATATTCTTGGTAAAATGTTATCAATTTTAAACTCTATTTATATACTTTATATTATAAGATAACTATAAGGCAATATATTATTTTAACCATAAAAAAAAATGTTTATATTTTCATTTATAGTGCACTTGATACAGAATCTGAAATGCACGTACAATCAGCATTAGAATCGGTAACAAAAGGAAAAACAGTTTTAGTGATTGCCCATCGATTAAGCACTGTAAAAAATGCCGATGTTATTGTAGTTTTGAATAAAGGTGAAATTGTTGAAGTAAGTAGTTAATATTTTAAGTAATTACTTAAAAGTCATAAATATGGAAAATGACTGAATTTTCAAAAAAAAAATTAGATTTTTCTAATACTTTTTTATTTTGTAAATTTACTAAGTTCATTCCATTTCAAATAAATACATTTTAGTTAACTTATAAATAATAATATTTTTATTCTTAGATTGGGGACCATAACACCTTATTGAAAAAGAAAGGTTTTTATTGGAATCTAATGAATCAGCAGACATCAGACAAAGCAAGTGCTGCATAAATTATAATACAATACAGTGTTAAATTGAATCTTTGTTTAAGTAATATTGTTAATTAGTAATGGTTATTTTGAATATTTTAATGATCTTAGTTTTGATAAGTTAATACTTGTTTGTTTATAAAATTTTAAATATTTACAATATCAAATTATTTTTATAGCATAGATATTATATTGAATGATTTAAAAAGAATTATTTTCTATCAGAGGCGGTTTTTTACAATTTTCGGTACATTATTATTATGGTGGCGGGTAGTTTGTTGGACATGTTTTACTGACAGAAATTTTTAGTTTTCATTTTTAATAAAGTAATAATCATGGTTTAAAGTCATTGAATTATCAGTTAATTGTTAATTTTCAGTTTTGAACACTTAAACTCTAAACTGAACTACTGAAAGAATTATGTGGATGTACCTATCTTGCACTAATTATAATAATTTAATACTTTTAAATCGCCTCTGTTTATTACTTTTTGAAAATTGTTATTTTTCAACCATTGTTCTACCTTTTTTTAAAAAAAAATATTATATTTTTATGAAATTTTAATTGTTGATTATTATCTATTATGGCAGTATTTCTCAACATTTAGTATGCTGAAAACTACACGGTGGTACATGAAGAAAATGTCACTTAATAAAATAAATGAAATGAATCATTGTTAACATTAAATGTTATTTCATATTTTGTTAAGTTAGTATAAGCATTTAATAAATATACAGTATAATTATTATTTAATCAATGGTATAGGCAAAAAAACAAAAAATTATTAGATTAATGTAGTGGTATGTGAACATTTTCAAACTGTGTAGGCGGTGCGCAGTTATAACAAGTAATGGTTCAGTCTAAAATTGTTTCACAAGCAAATATAATAATATGAAACGACAATTAGGCTAAAATATTCATAGAAAAACAATACAATTTCAAGTATTGCAAATAATAACATTCTGAAGAAAAAGATATTTAAATTCTAATTATAACTTTTTTTGGTCCAATAAAATTTTCTAAAATATATATATATTTAATTTAAATAATATTTAATAGTTATTAGTTACTTAACTTTCTAGTCCCTATATAAAGCTATCCAAGATATGGTGTTATTAATTTTTATAATATGATTTAAAAATCTTTTTTTTCTATAATTAAAACCATGTTGAACACCAATAATAATAAATTATTTATGATTTATTTATCATGAATATAAAATATTTGACCATTAGTATTAATTCTACAATTCTATTACATACTATTCAATTTAATATTTACTCTTTAAATAGTATTAATATATTGTGTATGTTTTAAAAATATTTATTTTAGGTACTCAATTAATCGTTTTATATTTTTATTTACTTTTAAGTATTGATGATTCAAATTTTATCACCTTAAATATTTACTTTATGTCATTGAATAATAGCAAACAATGAAATATCAAGTGCCAAAAATATAATAATTATTTTATTGTTTATATATATATTTTTTTTTTTTGCTCTAGGCAAAAATATATCAGTATATTAATAAAATACTAATTTATTATATTAATGTTCTAATTTTAAATTCAGTTTAAATTTACTAAAAAATTGTAGGTACATTTATTTATGTATCTTAATCAAATACCATAAACGGTTTTAAAAATATTTGAGACTATTAATTTTAAACATTATTAGGTACTATTCACTAAATTTTCAAACGTTAATTTTTTTTATGTACATATTACATATTTTTATATGTATGTAATATTTGTTAGTTTTATAAACATATACATATTGTTTCTTTGCTATTGGTTTGTTTGGAGTTTTGGTTTTTTTCAATTTTGCCAATTCTCATCTCATTGTTATATTCCATTACTTAGTTGTATACTTGTACACTTGTCTTATACATAGAGTTATAAATTTAATCCTAGTACTTATATATAAAAAAAAAATACTAATTGTTATTTTAATTTGAAGTTTGTTAGATATCATCACTTAGATATCCGTTGGACTGTAAGCTGTGATAAGTGTTAACAAATTTCACTTTTTGCATTAGTTTCTGTTTTTTTTTTTTTTAATTAAATTAAAACAAACTAAAGTTTTTATTAAATGATGTTTTTAAATCTAATTTTCCCTCGGAAAACGTATATAAGATTTTGAAATCCAATAACGATAATATTATAGAACGATATCTAGGTACTGCACTACTGCGGTCATTGTACTTTCTGTACTCTGCATTTCTTGACAAAATATTTACATTTGGGACACACGCAAATAGGTATTTCCGATTTCGATTTCGAATAAGAGAATTTATTCTATTCACCGACTAAAATAGAGAGGTTAGGTTTATCTCACTCTGTGATTAGAGAAACTACAATATACTAGTGATAATAGTGATGATTGATAACAATTATTGTCATCCATAAGGCAAAGGCATTTTATTTCTATAATCCATTAGTTATAATGTAAATTGTAAATTCAATCCAAAAAAATATAAAATAGTAATTATAGTAAATAAATAAGTATTAAGTACTATATTTTCATAATTTTATAAGTAAGTATTTTTATATCTAAACTTTTGTTGATTAATAACAGATAGGTATATACATTATATTTTCAATGTTTTAAATTTAAATTTTAATTATAATATTACATAAGACAATGTTCTGTTTGTTTTTTAGCTTATAAAATAAAAATCATATAATGTTGTTAAATTGTTTGGCAAAACAAATTCGTGCTTTGCAGTCAACATTCACGGCAGCATGTCGGATGTCTTCAGTGGCAACCGAAAATGCCGAGTTCAGTAAGTGCAATAGTTTTATTCGCATATTTTTCTAGTCTTATCAGTGTTATAAATTATAAATTCTCAGCTGAAGTCGAAGAGCCACCAATGGTATATGGCGGATACACAAACTTACGCCAGGCATGGGTGTCTAATTTGGATACAATTAAGGAAAATCCTTCTACAATTATAGATTTGCATCCCCAAGTGTTTGGATCGAGACCAAGAATTGATATAATACACGAAAACATTGTATGGCAAAGAAAATATAGATATGTTGTAAGTTTTTATTCTTTTATTTCATCAAATATTTTCCACTATATTACAAGTCTAACAATTCTTATTTATCACCACAGAGTTACGCAAATACCAAAGTTACCGCTGAGGTAAACATGAGCAGTAAAAAACCTTGGCCACAAAAGGGCCAAGGACGTGCACGACATGGTACAAGACGTTCTCCACTATTTAAAGGTGGATCTGTTATACACGGACCACGCTCTCATACAACTCATTTCTATATGCTTCCATTCTACAAAAGAGTCTATGGGCTTACTTCAACATTATCTGTTAAGCTAATTCAAGTATGTAAATCTCATGCTAAATTAATTTGCATACGTTGTTAACAGATATTTTTTTTTATTTAGGATGATTTACACATAGTGAACAATTTGGATTTACCTTCAGATGATCCAAGTTACATAAATGATTTAGTTGATTCCAGATTATGGGGACCTTCGGTTTTATTTATTGACGAGTAATTATGATCACTAACTGATAATATTATTTTAGATTTAAAGAATTAGGTACAAATTTATGATTTTAATAAACATTTTTACAGTACCGATACAATGCCAAGAAACATTAGCTTAGCATTAAACCAAATCAAACACATGAATCTGATGCCAGTTTATGGTAAATTTTTACAATTTAGGCGTAAAACTTGATTTAAATCTACATAATAATTATTATTTTAGGTTTGAACGTGTACAGTATGCTAAAACATGAAACACTTGTCTTGACTGTAGCTGCAGTGAAAAAAATTCAAGAACGACTTCTTTACCAATTACATAGGCCTGATGTGCATCAAGCTACTAAGAAGTTCATGTTAAATATGCAGAATTAATATTAATAATATTGAGAAAATAACAATCTTAAAAATTTATTATACTAGTTGTTTTTTAATAAACTATCACTGTAAATCAAAATCAAAAACATTATTACAGTAAACTGTGGGTTACATTATTTTTTCAGACTTATCGGTCAGGGTTTCATGTCTAAATATCTCTAGTACAAATCTCCAGTACAAAATCTGAAAAAAAAAAAAGAAAAAGTACCATGATTACAATGAATGATTGTTAAAATAGTAAGTCAATACAACAAAATTACATTCAGTTAAATTTTAACATATTTTGATTGGATTTTATATTTATTTAATTAATTTTTTTTTAATTTTATTATATTAGTTACCTACGCAATTTATTTAATTTTTGTTTATTTTAATACATTACTTAATCGTACATTATTGTATACAGTCGATTATAATGTAATTTATTTTGTATTTGTATTATTTTAAAAATTACATATTGTTATGATTACGATAACAAATTTTATGGAAGATATTTCCATTAGAGATATTTTTAATAGGAGGTATTTTGTACTAGAGTTATTTAAAATGGGAGATATTTTGATCTATCACTGTTGGTCAGTATATTTAAAAATTAGAGGAATGCTTTCAGGTCAACACAATATTTGTTGTATTAGTAATAGCACAAGTGAGTGCTAAAACCACTGAATTTCTTATTTTGTACTACAAACTGTTCAAAATACTAATTAGTTAGCACAACTTGAAAAATGTAATCTATTGAAAAAAAATTTTTTTGATCTAGTGTTTGTATAGGTTTACTCAATATATATATAAATTTTTCAAAATAGTTATAACCAATTAATTTTAAGTTTTTAACAGATAAATGCTTTAATGATTTCTCTAATATTTTAGTTATTGAAAAAATGTTAAACCTTGGTAAACTTTGAACAGTTTGTATTTTGTACTTAATTAGAAGTTAGAACAGTTTTGTTACAAAATGGTGTTTACCAATATTAATTTTACCTGGTTGCAATACATATGTCATGTGTGGTTATTGCACTTTTACACTATCTTCATATACTTTAGAATCACAAATTTTTTTTTCCAATTTTTAAGTGATAAATATATCACTAGTTTTACTATAATAGTTGTCCAATAAAGACAACAAAGGTTACACTGGCTGTATCTTAATGTTTGGAATTGTTACTCGGACGTGGGAACACGATCATTTAGTTTTAAGAAATATACTTTGCTGTTATTGTCAGGCAACACGTGTTAGATGAGGGTAGAGCACGTTTTCCTCCAATAAATCAGATAAACCATTGCATAAATTGAAATGACAGGTTCTAAAGAAAAAAAGGCAAAAAATAATTAAAAAAAATGAAAATCGTATTTATTATTTATACACCGCGATCTGTCGTCGTTTTGACGCGTTAACGAAAACATTGAAATATAAAAATATCGGCTTATAAAATAAACTTAAACAAAATTAACATAGTAGTCTACACAGATAATATCATACATGATTTAAGAATAAATCAACACTATAATAATCAGATACATTGTATCGAGTGTCGCCGTCTTGTCGATAAGAGCTAATATAATAATATATTGTCAGACAAAATCACTTGCAGTGAACAGACGTGCCGTCGCGCGTTCACGTCATCACGTTTTCGAGAACATGTTCAGGATGGCCGCGCAAATCTTCTGGGGATTGGTCTCGTTCGGGTAGTACTGCATGGCCGCCGACACCTGTTCCTCGGGGAATATGGACGCCAGATGGTAGTACAGCTTTTGCCTGGCCTCGTGGTAACCGGGAAATATCTGCGGGTCCGAACAGCTGGCCGCCACCGTGTGCGGCGGCAAGTTCATCGGCGGCTGGTGGTGCTGCACGGGCACGGGCGGAGCGGACGCTATTCGCGTCACGTTGCAGTGCTGGCTCTGCCGCAGGTGCACCAGCCGCGGGTCGTAGGTCGGGTTCAGCGTGAGCTGCCGCTGCAACTTGTGGTGCAAGTTGCCGCCGCAGTCCGGCTCGGGATCGGACGGCTCGGCGGGATTGGCCCTGCCGCAGTACACCGCCGCGTTGTTCGAGCCGCTCGGCGTTGGAGTCGTCGTCCACGCTCCGCCGCCACTACCCATCCAATGCGGGTGGTGATGGGTCGTCGGATGGGCGGTGCCGGTCGTCGGCGGCGGGACGTTGGACATGGTCCGGGTCAGCGGCTTTTTCTGGTTGTTGCACGAGCCGGACTGCTGCAGCGGCAGACTGACCGACTTGCCCTTGATCTGCCGGCCGCCGGCCGAGCCCTGTCGCTGGGCGTGCTCCATCAGCCGTTCGGTGACGGACTTGACGGGCTGCAGACCGCGCTCGGGGTGGCTGAACTTGCACTTGTTGCCGTACGTGCACTTCTTGCCGTACGGACAGGTCTCCGAGCTGACGGCCGTCAGACCGACGCCCGGCGCTTTGCTCCGGAGAAACACGTCGAGGGTAGGACCCGAACGGCCCAGCGGATCGTCCGGCGGCATAAACCTGTGAACGCAGCAAACGACGTCCTATTAAGTTTATGTTCGCCGAGAGAAACGCACGTGAACGTTATTGTCGGTCGTCGGTTGTACATACCTGTCGTTGACGAAGGAATACATGAGTATGTTGTTTTGGACGACCGAACGGAACGCCGGACTCTCGTTGGCCAGATCTCGATAGTTGTCGTTCGATACGACGACGCCGTCGAGCTCCGAGGCCAACCGCAGGATGTACCGATCGTCGTAGCACACCATGCGCTTACCGCCGATTTCTCTGGAAGGGGTGAAAACCAACATCCTGGCGCGTTCCAATTCCGTCAGGATATCTTGGTCTACGTGAACAGAAAAAACAAAAAAAATTATAACATATTATAATACCACGATACGCGTGTTTCTCATAGGACCTAAACTCAAAGTTATATAATAGTATACATATTATAGTTATATTATATAGTTTCTTTTACTTCAGAAATAACCCCGTTTCTCGTTCAATAATGTTTGACTATTGGGAAATCCCTTTTGAAATCGAATTAATGAAATGACATAAGGATAATATTATTGATATATATATATATATACGAGTATATAATAATACATGATATTATTATTATGACATTTTTGATTATTAATTGACAAATGACCAGTATAAATGCATTAATAACTGAAAATATATAAGAAATTATATAATTTAAATTAATGACTGCACTGTACGCGGTAAATTCGAATATTGTTTAGAAACAAATTTAGTGAATCCGTATAACGTTGTATCCTACGTGAACTCGACGGGTGCGTGCGAATTCTATATTCTGACCATGCTGTTCTGGCACAGTTCGGAACATCCGATGCGGCGAAATACAGTGTTTTGTTTTTCTCCGCACTCGCCGGATTCACAGAAGCACGGCGTAATAGTCCAACGCACTAAAGATCGTTGACAATTTATTAATGAACACTAAACATATTTTACTATAATGTCTATATAAATATATAACTAATACTTATATCTCACACACCCTCACTAACACATGATCACATAATCATGCCAAGTAACCTAACCTAACCTTGTCAAATATAATATCTGCACCCATGCATGTACTAAAATCCAATTCTGAAAATCTAAACGCCCCCGAGCTAACAATGTACAACGGGACAGCATATTATGATGGGTTTCAGGGACATTTCAGCTGTAGTTCGCCACTTACCGATAATCCTCCTATTGTCGGGCCTCGAAGCTTCTTTTCGCCATTTTGGCACAAATACCGTGATGTCTGTATGACCTCTCATCCGGAACCAATCGACGCAGATTTTGATGCCTCGACACGAGAACGTCTCTTTGTTTCCGTGGCTGAAGAAAGAATAGATAAAATCCAAACGTTAATAATAATATTATTATATTACAAACTTACTAAGGAATTATTATATATGACTTGCATACCTCATAGCGACGTTGCTGCCATCGATGACGACATGCCGAAGTTTAGGCGGTTGGGGACTAAGCAGCGAGTCGCTGGAGTTATTCGACTGAGCTTCTTCGCCGTCCGACTCGCAGTGCAATCTGTGACCACATTGCGCACCGAGCTTGATCAATTCCTGTACGACACGTTAATGGATTAAACATATGAAAAACTACTGCGGGTATATAATTATTGAGAATGTGTAAGATTGCAGTATCTGCAGTCTTGTATGCACTGCACGTCGAGTATAATATTACGACATTAAATACGGACCAATGGCTCAATTTTTTAAAAACGACGAGTGACGAACCCTCAAATTAAATACTATGATCGCGGCATACATTACATATATTTGTCTTGAGTAGGTACTAGACGCATGAGGTTACTTTATGCGTTTAGACCATAAGGCCAAAATACTCAATTGCAGGTGAGAGGTGACTACCAAAAGGGTGGTTGACAAATGACGCACAAAAAAACTACAATACCGCCAACATCCTGCACGTGCAGATGCAGAAACGAGACAACGCACAGAGACGACTGATTCTCAATCACTTATATAATAGATAAGACTTCATAGCGAAGATCATAATAATGTATATATATTGTCTGTAAACTTACTGCTAACAGTTGATCTTGCGTGGGTTCAGGGCCCAGCTTGCTGATTGCTGTCTGCACCAAACGTTCGGTGTAACCGAGCTTAAGCGCAAAGTCCACTCTCGATTTATACGCGGCCGCGCTCACGTAATCCGCGTACTCGGCACCGAGCGTATCCGACGTGGTACGACTGATGTCGTCGTGATGGCCACCAAAGTGCTGACTGCTGCTAGCGTCATCGTCGCCGCCAAAGTCCGAGTCGTAACTCGAATCGTCGTTGCTGCACTCGTCCAGTGTCTGCAGCTGCAGTTCGTCCAACGAGTCCACGTAACACTGTGCGGAAGGAAACGAAAACGATTCAGTCAATAAACAGCAGTTTACCGATAATATTATTGTTTATTATAAATCTATATTATATTGTTATCTTAATGTTATATTCGATTTAAAACATGACCGGTATACCAAACACAACATTGCAGAGTTAATATAGATAGCAACGCAATAATATTGGCATTTGGCGCGAAAAAGATTTAAGACGAAAAACTGAAATCGTAAAAAAGTACTACCCCCCTACGCATTCGAACCGAACCATCATTATGAACAATATGAACCTGCGGGCGTGTAATTATGAGTTTTCTTTTAGTCACTGCAGATGAGGAAACCTATGTAGTAATGATTATTAGATTTAGGTACCTATACACAATTTTTCATAAAAAATATTGGTTTTTACATCGGTCATATAATATGTAATGCTAACCGTCAAGTATTAATTTAACAAATATACTAATTATGTGCTAAGTTTTGTCGATAAGATTTTACATGTTAATTAAATAAAATTTCTCGCGATATAGCCGGCACACTTGAGTTGAAAAAATCAAAAAACACTATAATAGGTACGAACGATAATTCGAAATAATTAACAAGCGAAAAACAGACGAACAGGTGGTCGCGACCGGCGCATCCGGTTCGCGACGAAATTTAAAGACCGTTACGGTAAAAAGAAAACACGAAACAGCGGAAGCAGACTGCAGCTATATACAAGTGCGGGAGACGATGTCCTGCTTTGCAGGGGATGGAAACAGTCGTCTGCAGCAGACTTACCCGAAGTACGCCGGTAAAAGTCATGGTTGCGAGTCGGTATCGAAAATCGGCTTAATGTGACGTGCGACGAGCTGACGAGCTGCGTGTTGTGTGACGGTGCGCGACGCGAGAGACTGCTGCACTGCGCGACGGCCGACCGTGTACTGATGCGGCGGCGGCGCGCGGTGGCGGATCCGGATGAGCTCCGTGTCGTGGGGACTGCCGCCGCGCGGTGGATCCGGGAGAAACAACACGACACTGACCCGAATCGTCGTCGTCGTCGTCGTCGCCGCCGCCGCGCTCGCTCGCTCGCTTCCGGGAGTGAAGGTCTGCTGCGGCCGCCCACCGTCACGGGCGGTTACGAGCGTGCGGCGGCGGCGGCGAACGCACTTACACACGCGCGCGGGCGCAGAATATTATTACAAATATACGCGCGCTGCATGTGTGTGTGTGTGCGTGCGCGCGCGTGTCGACGGCGTGCGATGTGCAACAGGTAGGTATGCGTAAAGTGAAAAAAAAGGGTTAACGGACCCGAACGCCACCTCCGACGATGACGTTTTGGAGGGCGATCACGCGGGGTCAGGTCGTCGGTTACTGTATATATATATATTATAATAACATTATATTATATTACATATTACATTTATATATAACAGCCCATATACCTAAACAATATTGTAAGTATATATATATACATAGGTGTAAGTTTGCAGGAGAGGTACGTCGCGTACTTGTAGGAGCTATATACGTCCTATATACAGTATAATAAATTAATATTTATAAATATCGTTTTTACATGGATACAGTTAAATTCGTTCGAAACAAATTTTGAGGGAGGACGCGCACTGCAGTTATACCTGCACCGGGTCCGCACTAAGTATGTGCAGACGCAACTATAGATTTCGTCATCACGCGCGGGGGTGCTAAAATTGCGCACACCTTGCATTACAATTCGCGCTTGAATACAATAATTGATAACAAACGCCCAATAGTCGGTAGGCATAATATATTATACGCATAAACATAAAAATATATAATATATGTTTATATTATTACCAACCTGTACTTTTAAAATAAATAAATAATATAATATATTCAACATTTAGATTTTGGATAACTGTAAACAATAGCATAATTTTTACAATAAATAATACATTATATTACATCAATATCATAATCTAAATAACGATGCAAATCACAATATAGGAATTCGATATTCGCGAGTAAAATCGATGAGATGCTTGGAGATTTTAAATTTTACATTTATTAACACCTTTACATAAAATACCTATTATTGTTATTTTAAGGTAAAAAAAAACAAAAAAAATTAGAAAATTTAAATACAAATTGTGAGATAACGAGCCACTGCAGATAAAAAATAGCATAAATATAATTTATGTATATGTCGAATAACAGGCTGTCTGACGAGGATACCTACATGCATATATTTACATTATGTGTTGTAAACAAACAACGAAGAAAATTAATTACTTCAATACCATGGTCCACGAATAAGCAATTGCAGCTGTATAAAGGCGCCACTAAGGTTAAAATTCTGGAAGGCACCGGACACCAACTGTTAACCTAGAATAACCCTTATTGGAATCCACCTCCATTATCGTCACAAAACATATCCTAACCTAACAAATATTTAATTGGTTATTACTTATTATTTACAGTGTTGAGTAAAGATAACAAAATATTTATCTAGATAAAGATAAAAAATAATTGGTTATAATTTATCTAGATACAGATAACAGATAATTAATTGCTTAATTATTTATTTTTAATGAAATGAAAAATGAATAATTTTTAACACTGTGTTTTATTTATTTTTTATGTATGTGACATTATTGTGAATTGTGAACCATTCATAGAACCTGCAGTCAACGAAAATTCTAATATACAACTTTCTGCACTATTATTATATTTTATTGCTTTTTAAATAAAGAATGACGATATTATAAATTTATTTACATATGGCATAAAAGATCAAGTAACCTAACCTAACCTTTGACTTTTGAGAGTCATCTTAAGTAATTATATCTATAGATAACACCAAAAGTATATTTTAAACAATAGAATTTTGTGTTTTTGAAAGAGAAAATATTTTTTTTTTAAATCCTTATACTGATGTAGCTCAAGTATTGCTTCTGTGTACCAACACAGGTCACCAATCAGTTAAACATTGAATACGTTCTTTCTTCACTTAGAAAAGGATAAAATTATATTTAAGATATATTATCAAGGAAGAAAGTTTGAATTCATTAGCCATCACGGATATATGTATATATATATAAGCAAAAATAACGATGATCATTATAATGCTATGGCAGCGATTTAATTAACGAATTCTCTAATCAACAGTCACGGCGTAATAAAGTTTAATTTTTTTTAACAGTACGCTATAATTAGAAACTTAAAAATAGTAAACCTATAACTATATGTTTTAATTGTTGATTTTTCCGAAGAAAAAAAGGAAAACCATGATTATATTATTGTATATATTAAAGAGAAACATAAATGTAAACGTGGAGAAGAAATAGGGTAAATTAATATGAAATTAATAAATGAGATCATGAGACGGAGAACTAAACCCTCCATAAATATGCTATTGGGCAATATACAGAAATTCCTCCTCCCTCAGTATTTTAAAATCGGTCATGATTCCATATGAGTTATATTTTTCATATTACATTGAATGATATTATGTAAAAATATTAAGGGTTGCCTAGAAAAATGCCACAGCGAAGAACAAGCGTCTATGTCTCTATATAACTAATATATACGTAGGCTAAGTAGGCTATATACCTAATTAAAGTATAAGCCCAGACAATTTCACGCGGTTCCTAGCAGCACGTATTTTACGTTGATGAACAGGACGGCCAGGACGAAACGGAATTTGTTTTGGTCGGTAAAGTGTATATTTTAAAACTGCATCATCACGGTCGCGCACTATATACTCAATGCACAAAAACTGCATAAGATGCAGGTAAAATGCAGAAGATGCAACACAAATCATATAAGTAGTATAGGTACAACACTATATATATTGTATCCGGGTGATATTTATACAGTTAAATACACAATCTGATGTATAAATTATATATGTATGTATGTATGTATGTATGTATATATTATGTGTGTGTGTGTGTGTGTGTGTACTTAGGTACTCGTGTTATATATGATTGTATAAATAGTTGTTTTTGCAGCGCTGTAGTGTACTTACCATATTATTATGTTTACGACGTTTTTCCGCGACCATTGTATATCTTTTGGACTAGGTATAACATGGCCATATAAATTAAACGTCACAGAAACTTTATAGCCACATAATAATAATATAGTCTAAGTATAATAATATGCGATAAGCCAATCTATACTTTTAATGCGACATGCGACGTGTCAACGAAGGTGGTATTTCATAAATATTGTACACGATTAAGATTATTTTTCCACTTTTTAAGAATACATCGGGTAAATTTAATACAACACGGAAGTCGATAAATTCAAATTTCAATGCGCCAGCTATTCAAATCCTCAAGAATACAATGCCAATTAAAATACCTAACAAAATCATAAATTACAATATTATAAATGATATACGTAACGATACTTAAGTTTTGGCGATATTTTGTTTTCAAAACCACAAATATACAAGATATAATTAAAATAAAATATTATAATAAATTGACGTGTTCAAAAATTAATCTACCTAATGCTAAAATGTAAACGTCTTGGGTTTTCGACTTAGCCAAGATATTATCATAAATTATAATATTATTTGATTTACTTTTAAACGAGAAAATAATATACTATAATACATAGTGGTTAGTGATATATTACCTATATCTATTATATCTCTTCAAAATGTAAATAAAAAATTCTTACAAAGTGTATGTTTAAATAGGATATCAATATGAAATTAACTTCATACAGAACAAGGATAATATAGTAATCTTATTCGGAAATCTGATCATCTGAACAAGAATAATCAAATAGTAGTAATAGTACGAGTAATAGTACAAACATATTATAAAATTATTGAAATATGAATACCTAATGTTATAAATGTTAAAATATATCTTCAATAAAGAGATAATAAAATAAAAAAATAAAAAAAATAAATTCCTCAAAATTTTAATTAACTCAATAAAATATTGATATTTTGTTTATATTTGAAAAAAAAAGTTATAGTTTATACGTAAAAAAAATAAATTTACTATTTTGCCATTTAGAATAAATAGGTAGGTACTGACCGTTAAATAAGATATAAAATGTAAATTTGTTAAATTTATTGAGTAATATTTAACCGCTTTATATACCTACACATTAAAAACCAAAAATACTTAACGAAATTTGAGTGTATTATATTATATTATATTCACACAATTTTAAAATAATTTTACGTGAATAAACATACCTAATATAAAATCTAGAAGTACGTTACTCTCCGTTTTAATAGGTTTGTTAATATATATATATTTTTTAATGCTTTAAAGTTTCAAATTATGCCAGTGAGTATTCAATAAAACTAAATATAATATGTACAGTATACACACACACAAATATATATATATATAAGTATATCTGTAGTTCTGCTCGTTACATTATACTTGTCATATGACAAGTAAAATAACTTCCATAATTTCGATCACTACAGTTCACCAATATATTTTCCACCTCACGGTCACTCCTTTCAATATCCTAAAACCCAAGCGGCCAAGCTATAAGTAGATAGTTTATTTTCCATTTTAATATAATATATAATCGTAACATCTTCAATACTTTCTCTGCATACTCATTTCTTATTCTATATTTTCTTTGTCATTCGAGAGAAAAATAGCTCAAATTGTTTATCACTATCACAATATATAAGTCACGTTATATCTTATTTCTATAATATAAACTATTGTTTTACATACTATCATGTATTTTTAATATAGTTTTGCAATATTATAATTATTATCATTTGTCTTGTCAAAGTCCGTGATGTACGGCCGTGTTGATATATTTTTATAATACATGTTTAATTACCTACAGATAAATAATCCCGCACATTATATTCAATTAATATAGCCATTATTGTTAAGTATCACTTTTCACAAAACCATTAAAATTGTACATTAGCACATTAAAAAAATACTTCCAGGATTACACGAGAATGCTATCACCGCCATTTCACTCAAGACACATCCTTATTACTTTTATTTAAATACTCTCATACACATTATTATAATATGTTGATATTTTTTTTGTACTTTTCTACTACACTACTATTTTCTTAAAATCAACTCTTATTAATTTCAATATTTCAATCTAAAGGTATATTTTTAATTTTTCTAATTTTTTAATACAAACTGAAACTATGACTCTCTTTCATAAATGGTCAATGGTTTGGGTTAAAATAATACAAGGGTATACAGAAATACAGTGCATTGTATAAATATGAATGTGAACTGTACCTATACATTATAGTATATAGTCAGCATAAAATACGAATTATTAGGTATTTAAAATAATTACATTTTTCTTCCAAATTATAAACCCTTTTTAAAATACATTAAGGAAGATTAAACAAATTATAGTACTATAATTTTTATTTAAAGCAAAATAATTTTTTAGTACGTTATTATTTATACTATCGTCCATCATCTTTTTTTACCTATATCTTTAAAATTATGTATTTGGGAATATTTTTTTCAGTATTTTTAACTGAAAAAAAATATATATACAATACGATTATACTTATAGTTCAATATAAGTCAAAAAATAAGTATAGATGGTTTCCTTAGTATTGATTATAAAAAAATTAACAAATAAATAATACAGATACTGTAGATAATAAATATATTTAAAATTAAAATTATTATGATTATACTTTTCAAAATTGTATAAACGTTTCTATTTTACTTTCAAACCATATTATAATAATAACGTTTTGCACGGCCCAGTAGTTTTTTTTTGTTATTATAACAATTGCATCAAAACAGTTGATTTTAATCCTCAGAGAAAGTGTCCAAAGTGTTCATCAAGTAAAGTTAAGTGTAGCCAGATATGACCTTCTAAACATATTGGTCCATCGTCCATGACAATATGACATTCAATAACGGATAATATTTATACTTCAAATTTCGTAAATTCGTTAAACATAATATACCTATATAGTCTGTAAGTATTTAAGTGATCTGACTAATAGCTGGTTAAAACCCAATGACTGAATGTAATTTCTATATAGTATAAGTATATATACACAATTTACATAGTACGCTATGTCTATAGTGTTTATATTATTTCAATTCTGATGTCTGATTTAACCATGTAGAGTGCACTACTGAATAATTAAGAAGACATTTGATTGCAGGTACATATTTTAAAATGTGTATACAGTTGACCTCGGTGTCTCGAAATTTTAAGGGACAAAAAAAAATTCGACAATTAAACTTTCGAGTTACCCAGCCAATTTAAAATATACATAAAATTTGAAATAAAAATGTTTATTATTAATAATAAAAAGTTAATAGGATTATTTTAAACTGCAGCAATGTCTTTTTTTACTTTTCAAACCCTTTCCAACTTATTTTATAATTTTTAATTTGTCACCAGAATTTAAGCACTTTTAAGACATTTACCGTTGTGATAAAAAAACACACTCAATAAAATATGAAAACATAAACTGTATAATTAAAATCACGAACAAGTACAATCGAATTTAACTAAGCACTAATTAATAAAATCAAGAAAAAGTAAAATCTGTGAACGTTATCGATTTCTAGCTGAACTAAAATTAAACATCAACGTTATTATATAGTGTGTATAAATTATGTTATTTATTTTATATTTTATTGACTTGACATTGGTTACTGTTACTGACTTACTGTATCTAATGTCATACATAGGTATATTCGAGTTAGTGAATCGAAGTAGGCTGTGTTCAACAAGTGGAAATTTGACATAGCGAAATAAATTAACAAATACTTAAGTGTAATGCTGAATGATTGGGACTGAAAAAAAATTGATGTACAGAAACTTCGAAACACCGAAGTTCGAAATAGCGCGATACACGCAATAATACAATGGAAGTATAATTCTTATGCAATAAAAATGTAAAAGCCTAGTTTGGAAATTGAGCACTGTAAAAACGCCCACTATACCTTCTATTATATCACCAAAAAAATAACCAATTTATGCGATTGAAAATCACTCAAAAAATATTAAGATACTGCATTACAATTTACAATATTTTATATCAATAAGACACAAAACAAAAATCCCCATTTTAAAATTCAATACATTTATTTTAAGAGGTAGGTATATAATATTATCTAAATATAATTTTAAATTGTTGTAAATAAGTTAATTATTTTATTTTTTAGAAAAAATAAAATTTGTCAATAAGAATTTGTAGTACATTTTATTTAATTATTTCTAAATACAAATTTGCTTGTTTCATGAGAAGCGCTCTCCTAACCAACTAACCCCCATTGAAGACATTCCTACGTTATAAAATTGTAAATAGATAGGTAATGTGCGAGGGATGTACAATGTACATTGTATATAATTCTTTCTAATGGAAAATCTCTAGCTACAAATATATACTACAAAGCTGGTGAGACGTTTTCCCATAGGTAGGTATCTACTTTCTATAATTATTTCATTAACTGATTAATTGTTATCTGAAAAAGTTCAGCTGGAAGATTCGGTATTAAACGTGGTATATACACATATTAATAAGTCAGAGTAAATAAGTAATTTATTTAATAAATAATTTTATATTATCAAATTAATTAAAGAGTTTTTTATTTTTATACATATGATGTAATAAAAGTAATGATATAACTTATATAATTTATCTTATACTCTTCAATATCATGTCTACAGTATATTTCCAATATTCATACATCTATCTAGAATCAAAATAAGCCTAATTTTATCCACTTTTCAGAATTCAAGATTATATAAATTAATTATTTTATCGTCTATTAATGTACTTTTAATTATAATACTCAAATATTTCAAAACAATTTATGCCATTTTATTTAGTTATAGAACGTACACACTAAAAATATATTAAAATAATGATTTGTTTAATTTGATTAAAATTTGAACAAGAAAACATACTCTGGATTGTTTGCACTATACATATTGTGAAATAGTGATTTCGTTAATTGGTTAAATATAATACACAGTAAATACCAAAGTTATTAAAAATAAATCAGTTTATAAAGTATCAATTATTCATATATATATATATATATATACATAAAAAGAAATACATCACCTTGGTGTGCGCTAAAAATAATCGAAATTAAGTAGTTTATCTATATAGGTAAGTGTAGTAAGTGTACTGGTTTTTTTCAAGGTTTTAATAAATACATACATACAGGAAAATAATCAAGCATAGGAAATTTAAGAGGATCTTTATAGTTCATACAACAAATATAAAGTATTGTAGGTAATCTAGAATTTCTAAAAAATATTAGATTTTTATACAGTTATTTATTTTGCTAATTGTTTGTGTTCTGCAATTTAAACCTTAAAATTAGTTTATCAATATTGACTAAATTCAGTCAAATTCTTGTAACAAACTATACTTTTTTGTGAAACTATAGGTACCTATAATAGTGTAATAAAACCTGCAATTTCTGTAAAAGTCACGCACAATTTAATTTTTAATTTGAATCGAAAATAAGAAAACGAACGCTTCAGTCGAGGCAAAAATAAGCTATACTGTACAAGTTTCGTGTATGTATCGAAATCACTATACGTATACAATATACATAAGTGTTTAAAAAAATATATCTTTTACTAAACATATAGGTATATCTGGGAAAACGTTAGGGGCGATCGGGGAGAAAAATGTCAAAAACACACCCGAAAATCTGTACATGTACTAACCAAACTAGACACCAATCCAATTACGGACGTTCTAAACGCACAGATGGATTATAAAAACGATTTAGGCCATTATCGAAAGGGAAAGTAAATCACACACACACGAACAGGATGTACTTGGGCGCCTTTCACGTGCTTATAAATAATGTGTGTACAACGTTGCAGCATTATGTTTTTATACATGAATATGAATTATGAATGCTAGACTTATAATATCTCTATTGTGCTTTTATGTGTAACAGGATTTAGTGAAATATTGATTTCTAGGTATAAGCACACAACAAACGTGATAATTAATCGAAAATGTGCATTATAATATTAGGTATTATATATTTCTCAATTTCTGATCTGTTCATAGACTCCGTTACGCAACTCAAACCTATATAAAAATTAAACGCGCGGACGCTGCGGTGACACAATATAATAATTATTTAATTATTTATTATTTTTTAATAATATCTTTGATAGACGGTAGTATAATAACAATATATTATAACATCACATCACTTCTATTAAAAATACCTACCTAAGGCTATGGTTATCCAATATTGATTGTGTGCACATCACATTTTTGGTTTTTCACGACAAACATTATATATTAATATATTATGCTTACTGGCTGCTACTAATTAATGTATTATAAATACACGTAAGTGTAATAATATTAATTGTATTGTACTTATATAATAGCATAATCAAGGCTAGGTCATGGAGGCGGGTCAAAATTTACATTTACATTTAAATATATTAGGTATATGAATATATTTTTAAAGATAATAATACAAAATATACTTTATCCTCCTTGCGCCTAATGAACATTTTGTATTACTCCCCAAAATACCTGACCAGATGTTTATAACATTAATTGTAATCGTATGATTCGTATGCGCCTGATGTCCATTTCAATGGACATATATATTTACCTTCCAGAATCCAGAGTCATATTTTATTTTCAATTTGTATGATAATATGATATTATAAAATCAAAATAGATATGATAAGGAACAATGATAAATAATATTAACATTTTTATGGTCCATTTGAAAGGATATATCCGGCGACCGGCACATTATACGATTACAAATTTTAAAAACAGGTTAGTCGTTTCAGGGGGTAGAAATAAGCTGGTCAATTTGGGTAGTGAACGTTTTGGCACATTACATAAAATCTATTTTATAATTTTACTTGGTAAATCGGAAAACATTTGGTTAAACATATACAAGACATGTTTGGGACATTTGGTTACACATGATTATACGTATGATCTATAATACATAAAGTACCTACTTACAAATACAAAACATAAAAACGATTCAGGGGCTAGGAGATTATACTTTATTTCAAGCAAAAAAAGATGCTAAATCATTCAGAACATCCTATAGGCTCTTCTCTGGAAATTAATAACTGGTGTTGTGGGGAATACATTTTCAACACTCAAATCTCTATATCATTGTTAAGACACTGTATGTTATAAGTACCTACCTCAGTTCCTACCCGAAATACATTACAATGTCGTATTTTTTAAAACATTATATTATAGGGATATATATAGCTGTAGTAGCAGTGGCGCATTTAAAATTTCTTTGAAAGGCATGACAATGTGACTAAAATCGACAGTGTCAAACGCCTCAACATTTTATTAGTACCTATTATTAGGTACCTATACAGATAAAGTAATAACTGAAATAAACATAAAAATATAGTCATATAAATATAAGCTAAAAACAGAAAAAGGCCAAGGGTGAGTGTAACATGTGGATATAATTCTTTTTTAGAATTGCATTAATAACATTTTATACATAGGTATACATAAATAGTAACCCCCCCCCCCCATAAACGAATTCTGCGTACGCCACTGGATATATCTCCCGTAAATACCTACACTACTACTCGCTACTGTATAATTGTCAACTCATCGTCTGGATGACAAATTATGGCAGTGACTTGTTTCGAAGCAAAGCGAATCAAATCTTGTACTATACAACTAGCTGATCATCAACATGTCATTAAATATTAGACTTTAGAACACAAATCGTTAACATAAGAGCCGGTACGACTCTAAAACACTATGTCTAACCAAAAATCCCACAGCGATATTTATATTTTTAAAAACCTCAAGATCAATCCTTATATAGGACTTAAACAACACCACCACCCCGACGACACCCCTCAAATCAAATACAACAATTATGTTTATTAATGATTTCAACGTCTCAACGGACAACGACATAATATGTTGTCATATGATTCTATTTCATACTTGATATCAACTACATCAATATGAAGATTAAGTAATGAATATACAAAAGAGTGTGTAAGACCTTCCACAAGTTAGATATATTTTAATATAAAATTAAAAACCTTCTTAACAAAAAAATCTGGCTAACCGCCTGTTGCTGGTGGAAGTGACAGTCTTCATAGATAGTATATTATAATATACACGCATTAAATTTATTTGTATGATATAATATTATCTACCTTTAACCGATCGATCAAATGATCGTCCGGTGCCTTGCCATCGTATTCGTCCAACTTGGTGACGGCAAAAACCACCGCTGAGGACGTATCGCTACCACTGCGGACGATCCGCAACTCACACCCGAACAGGTTCCTGATGGAGTCTATCCGATCGACCACCAGACGTCCCTTGGAACTGTCCACTGACAGTGTCGCGTTGGAGGCGGTGGTTGGCGACAGTGGTCCTGCGTGGTCCATATTTTGACACTGTCATGATTCTGTGATCAAGCAGCGGCGGTAGCCGCTTCACCCAACATTTCACACAGTTTTGCTGTCGTCTTGGGCGGAAAATCGCACATCGGCGAGTGACTGTTCATCGTCGTTAATATAATATTGTTTTATCCAGTCGAAAAGACGATTTAATAACAATAGGTAAACGGCTAACTTGCGACGGTAGTCATTACTATTAATTTATTATTATCGAGCACGAGTTTCAAGTAGCTACTAGCTGTCGCGACGACGATGGACCGGGACCGAAGATAGCGAGAAGCCGAGAAATAAAATCTGTCAGTGGTCGGGCACGATCGTACCTTATCGTCGTATTCGCGACGAAATCATTGAAAAAAGCCGCGTATATTATCGTCAACAACGTTGCGACATAAAATTTCGAATATTACAATTGGAAGTATAATTATAGCGTAATAACACAAATAAACAAAAAACAAATAACACGAAAAATAAATAAAACAATTATTACGATGGAGTGGCAGACAAGAATCGGTTATCACAGCTGGTGCGGTTATCGCAATGTGT
Organism: Aphis craccivora; assembly: GCA_009835225.1. Taxonomy (NCBI): domain Eukaryota; kingdom Metazoa; phylum Arthropoda; class Insecta; order Hemiptera; family Aphididae; genus Aphis; species Aphis craccivora. The sequence continues at coordinate 30,153 of VUJU01002463.1, forward strand.
TATTGTTGTTGTAGTACCTACAACACTTTCTGCCCGACTGGTGCGCGGCCATTCTGCGCATTAACACCTACGCAATATAGGTAGTATTATTATTTACTTCACGCAAGTGCATTGTGACCAACCGTCGTCACCATTTTATACCACCGCCAAAGCTGAGATTCTGAGACAAATAGACAGAATTCTCTGTATTATAGTTCCACAAAACATATTTTATTCTAATGGTCTGTTGTTCCACCATAATTGTGGCCCGTGACAGTATAACACAATTTACCGAAAACGTTGAAGTCCCAGGTCCACGAAATCTTCTTAATTCGAAAAACATTACACCCATTATCGGTTAGCAAAAATCAACATAATTGTTGTACCGTTGACATTGTTTTGAGCCAAAACCGAGTTCCTAATCTGCAATTCCTCTTCTATAGGTTCTCAAGTAGTTGTAGTAATGGAGTTCCCTCCTTCAGTTTTATCGTAACTTGTTGTGACTCGATTTAAAAAAACCACATGTTATATGAGCCACCTTCCTAGTCGGATTAAGTAAATATTTTCTCTTTTAAATTCATCTTCGCTGTAATCAAATACCAAAACAAAAAATATATATATGTAAAAATGTATAATTTAATTTATATATATCATCAAATGACATAAAGATGACAATTTCTTTTTAAGAAACTCCAATATTATAGTATTATTAGTATTTATGATTGCACCCAGCAAAGTGTATAAACCACGGACTAAGATATATCTTAGTCCATGGTATAAACTATTATTCATTTTACAAATTTTTTATGAGTTTATGATATCAATTTATACATCTCGACAATGAGATAACACTATCACATTACTATCATCAATTTATAATAAATTTAAGTACTATTTTAAATTATTATTTGTTATTAATTTTATTAATTGCGAATTTTGAGAATTGGATATTTACTGCTTGTAAGTTTTAAACTGAATTATTATAGCACTTAATGTGTCTTACTAGTAGTATATAGTTAAGTAAATAATATCAACTAATAACTAAAACATTTAGTGTCACTAGGTGATTTCTATAACTTATCATGGGTTGAAAATTGCAAAACTTTACAATGGACAAACTTACTGTTATTTCGGGGACGCTGTTCTTGTTGGCTGATGTATTTGCAATCGTCAGTTTGGCAATGCCCGACTGGATCATTACTGATGTAGGAGGTGAATATTAGCTTGTTTACTTTGTTCGATTTCTAAATTCAGGTATTCATTCTTGTGATTCTAATATTTAAAAAAAAAAATGGTTTCTAGGTGACACTAGATTGGGTTTGATGTGGACGTGTATGACCCTCTATAACAGGCCACAAGTGTGTTTTACACCTGATCTGAGACTCGAATGGTTATTGGCTTTAGTCAGTATTTTCATCGGGTGTATTTGTATAACTACAACCATCATTTTGTTGGCCTCTTCACATTGGGACCGCAATGTCATACCATATGCACGTTGGGTAGGATTTACTGCCAGTAAGTTATATTGAATGTGTTTAAAGCTAACATAGACTTACATCTATTTGTTTTTTCAGTGGTACTATTTTGTTTTGCTGCCGTTGTGTTTCCCATGGGTTTTCATATACCTGAAATTGGCGGTCAACCATATCAACTACCAAACAGTCATCAAGTTGGCATTTCATACATTTTATTTGTGTTGTCACTCTGGGTAACTGTAATATCTGAATTGTTTGCTGGCAAAGTGTGTTTACCCCATTTCTAGAAATACTCATAAACTACAGAATATTTTGTTGTTAATCTACTTGAATGATACCAACTGCCAAGTTTGAAAGCTAGGAAATAAGTTGAATATTATGCAAATAAAATACTGATATCTATGAGAAGGTTAACCTGGTTAAAGTTTTTAAAAATAAAACCAAGAACTCATTGGAGGTTACATAGCAAAAGCATCGAGAAATGATGCCAAAAATACATATTTCTATCAATATATTCATTTGGAAAACAGAAAATATATCTTATGAATTTTAATAGCATATATTGTTACTCTTTAATGTACCTAATGTGAGAAAAATTAATTGATTTTTAAATTATTTGACGTAAGTGTAAAAATAAAATTGTGAAATTCATGAAATAATAAAGTTAATTACATTATGGTCATGGGCACACAGAGGGGGGGTGGGTGCCAAAGAGTACCCTACCTAAACTTACCCTAACCTACCTAACCTTAGTACCTCCAGGCTTCAAATCAGCACCCTCAGTCTAAATACTGAATTCAAAGTACAATATATTAGTTTCTGCTTGATGAAGAGAATTTAACCTTAAAATATGTAATCTCAATTACATTATTATTTTTAATTCTTTTTTTTTTTTAATTATTTATTATTTAAATAAAAATTTACTTGATAAAAATAACCTGAATTTAATTATTTATAAAAATAAAATACTAATCCTTGTGGTCATTTTAAATCCCATAAATGTAATAATTTTACAATATTTTTTTTATCTATCGTTGTCTTTAGGGCAGTAAAATACTAAAAAACTTAAATTTCAAGGTAGGTTTTTGGTAGCAGAAAACTGAATCTAGAGTACTGTATAATTAGATGGTTAATAAACTAAATAAAATATTTAAATATGGAAAGTTGCCAGTTGGTAGTACAATCATAACAAAACCAACTTCACAATTTTACATTACCTTTATCACTAATAATTATTAGAAGATAAATAATAATATATACATGGTAAGTCAGTCTCGTAGTGTAATTGTTCTTTGGTAATAGCCAGTCTTGAATTGAGGTTATATTATTTTGTGCAAGCTATCAGCTCAGAATCATATTTTGTATACAATTTATGATTAATCATTGAATACAAATTCAAAACATTTGTTACATTAACATGCTTAATGACAAAGTATATTACTGATAATTTCCTCTAATGTTTCAATCTAAGTTATACATAATATGTTGAATATCATTTTTAAAATGATAATTGGAACATTCAAAATAAAGGTTAATTCATATTTACATGAAACTAATTCCAATTAATATTATCTAATACCTAATAATTTTAGGATTTAACGTGAAATAATAACAAGCTAAATATTATAAAATGTTATAATAACTGTCAATTGATATTTATATATATATATATACATATTACATGTTTGAGAATTTTACAATACAAATTATGGTTAACCAACACTAAAGATACCCAAAATTTATTGAATGTATATCTTAATTAATCCCAATATTTGATCAGTCCATCCCATCCGGCAGTTGCTACTTTGCTAGGTTCGTGCGGATGCCATAATGCAGCAATACACACATTATCATGCGCTTTCCATTTTGTATACAAACGACTTGTTTTCCAATCCCAAATAAATACTTTTCCATCAGCATCTCCTGAGACTAGGTAACTAAATCAATAGATAAATCATAAAAATTAAACAATACCCAATGTTAGAAACAAGCATAATTTATAATTTTGTACCTCATATCAGGTGAAAAGTCTAACGAACAGGCATATCCTGCTACCATATGACCAGAAAAACTCTTTTTTCTATTCACTTTGAAACGATTCATTGCCGAGAATATAACTATTTTATTATCCATACTTTGACAAGCTAGCCACTTTTTATTTGGTGCAATTGTTACACTTGGCATTGAATGCATGGTTGGATCAGCTATATACTTCATATCTACTGGTATATCCCTAAGTAAAATTTTCAAATAATTATTTTTTAATTCAACTAAAATACTTTTTTTTCAGTTTTAATTAAAAATCAATAATATTTTAATTTTTAAATTGTTCAAATGTTTGTTAACATGTTGACTGCGTACTGATGCCAATTGGCGTCATGAGGATCATTCAGCAATACGTTTGACGCCATTTAGCATCCAATATATATTTAAAGTAAATGGTTTATTATTGTCTACTTGTTGATAAAATATGTTGTTTTATTAGTATTTAGTGTCGTTAAACGCGAGTTTTAAAATATGTATTTATATGAGGCTTGAACATTTGATCAAATAGGAGAACATTCTTATATTATTTTTAGAAAAGTGATATACGCACTGTATGAAAACTGTAGACATACACAGTCAAAGTGTTAAGCTATATAATCATACTAAAAATATAGTATAATATTATATATTTTACCATTCCCAAACACGTAAACTTTTATCGTCAGATGTAGTGACAAATCGTCTATTTTCATCAACAAAGGTGATACTGTTAACTGCTCCCAAATGTCTTTCATATTCTTGAACAATATTTCCTGATCTAGTGTCCCACTAAAATCATGTTTAAATATATAAATTATTAACATCATGAATATTGAACTTTATTATTTTTTGTTTAACAAAATAAATATAAAAAAATATATTTTTCACTTACACAAACAATTTTCTTATCAGCAGTACCAGCAACAAATAAATGTTGTTTTTCTTCTTCCGGGTTGAATTTTACACAATATAATACTTTATGATTTGTAAAACTTTTTATGCAATCTCCAGTTTCAGTATCCCATAGTTTAACATACCGATCGTATGCTAAGTAAATAATGTTTGTTATTCATTTGTAATTAAAAAAAAAAATCTTAAGAAATGTAAAATATAATTTAATGTAATAAGATACCTGCTGATAAAAATTTTGTGCCTTTATTGTTGAAACATGTATCTCTAACTGCTTGTGTATGACCAATATAAGTTCGAATGCATTTTCTATCTCTATAGACATCCCACAACTAAAAAATATACTAACATTTTAACACAGTACACAAATAGTTTTTTAAAAATAAATAAATAAATAAAATAAATACCTTAACCCTACAATCCATGCTGCAAGACATAAGTAAATGAGCAGACCTTGGAAACCATCTAATAGCTGATATACCTTTAGTATGGCCCTGCCATGTATGTATATGTGCTTTAGGAAGGAAACATCTATCAGGAGGTGCATTTGATTTAAGATTAACACCAACATCTTGTGGAATATGTAAAAATGAACGGCCTTGATAATCAACAGGATCTTTAACTATAAAAAAATTGTTCACATTTTAAACTGAAATTCATAAATTTAAATTTAAAATAAAATTACTATGCAGAATTGATTTTTCTTTGAAGCTTTTATCTTCAACTTTTTTGCCTCGTTTATGTTTTTTTGCAAGGAATTCTTCAATAGCAATTGCGTCTTCCTACAAACAAGCAGTTATCAGTAAATAATCAATAACTTATGATTCACAACAAGAAAAAAATAAAACATTAAAATGAATAGAAACAGTTTCAAAAACCCTATAATTATTTAAAGCATTTTCTTACTCCTTCTGGTTTAGATATTTTTTGTTCATCAACATAGCATCCCCAAGGTCCTAGATAGCCATCAACATCTTCTGGGTTGTCATTTTTATGACGTTTTCTTTTATCAGCTGGCCTTTTCGGCACAGATTCGAAAACTGTTTTAAATTCATCAGAATCATCAGGCTTACGACCAATAATTTCAGTAGAATCAACTGTAGGATCCAGAGCATAACCTAATTGTATAATTAATAAAATAATATATTATAAATATTTTACCACTTAAATACTTCAATGTAAATGATTCATCAATATTTCAAAATAAAAATTATAATAATTCTAGCCTTTAATTTATTTTTAACTTACCATAACTATGAAATGTTCTTCTTTGAGTTTCAAACATGAAATCATTAATGTGTGCTTTTTCAACAAATCCAGTCATCATGTTTTTAGGAGCTTTTTGTTGTTGTGTTAAGAAAGGATTTTCTGGTCCTGCAACTGGCGTAAAAAGCTCTTCATATTTCATATTTCGAGTGATTTCTTTTGTTCCAACATCAAGATACTGAACTGATGTATCTGGTCCCTATAAAATAAATATAATATATGAGTGAAAAAAAATATATAAAGTAGATACATTAAAAGTGTTTTTTATCAATAGGTACTATAAAAAACAAATCATTGTTTTAATAATTTTACTTGATGAGAGGTAGAAAAGAATTTTATTGTCATTATATTTTGTCAATAATAATTAACAACTATGACGAAAGTCGATAAATGGCAAATATAAAAATAACACAATAATAGTGGTACGTTATTACGTAAAAAATATAAAATATACATTATTATTATTATTATTTATTATAGATACGATTATTAAATATTAAATATAATCGATCAAAAATAAAAAACACAATTTATATTTTTTTTGTAATGGAGAGGAGGTGATAAACCCCTAAACCCCCTTATTTTTTGTTTTTTTTTTTGTCTCCTACAATATTATGATGGTATATTTGGATAAATATCCAATGCTTGAATAACAAATTAATGATATAAGAAACAAATAGGTATTATAGTGAGTATGAAGTTACCGAGTTAGAAAAATAATCAAAAGAACCTGAATTACTCAAGAAAACAATACTTCATATTTTTATAAATAAAAACTATTTGATGAAATCTGAGAAGTTGAAAGTTGATAATATTATTTATGTGTAACACGGTTTATTCTCAACAGCTATAACATCAAAAATGATAAAGGCTCTAGCTTGAGATAAACGTTGATTCAATCATTCAAAATCCAACCAAGTATTACATGAAAAGATGATCAGACAAAACACTATATATTATATTCATTGGTAACCAGGGCCTGATTAACCAATAGGCTAAATAGGCTACAGCCTAGGGCGCCAATCGGCTATAATGGTTAAATTTGGGGCGCCAAAAA